>PVJA010021529.1:0-35461 GCA_004027025.1 Myocastor coypus | reverse complement strand
TAACCCATCTGCTCTGGAATTTTGACTCTGGGTTTGCTTGGGTGGGGGTAGGGGTGGGGGTGGGGGTAGGGCGAGGTGGGGTAGGGAGCTACACCAAGACAGCTCAGATACAAGCGTTGCTCTGAGAAGGGAGGACACAGGAATATGGCATGGCAGTTCAACAGAGGTCAGCACAGTTGCTATCTCACCAGTGGAAGGCTGAACAATGGTCCCCAAAGATGTTCTCGTGCTGCTCCCCAGAGCCTATGGCTATGGGAGCTTGGGAGATAGCTCAGTGGAATAAGTGCTTGCGTGGCAAATGCAAGGTCCCTGGTACCACCACAAAAAAAAAAAAGAAAGAAAGAAAGAAAGAAAGAAAGAAAATCACAGAACCTATGGCCATGGAACCCTGCATGGTAAATGGAGCTCTGTGGTAATATAAGGCTAAGGATCTGGAGACAGGGAGATTATCCTGGATTAGCAGGTGGTCCCAGTGTCATCACAAGGCCCTTAGTAAGAGTGACTCAGGGGAGGTGGGTGTGAGAGGTGGTTAGATGACAGCAGAAGCAGAGTCAGAGGTAAAAGATGCACTGCAACATTGTCTGTAGAGACAGAGCAAGGGAACACAAGCCAGGATGTCAGGCAGCCTGTAGAATCCAGGGAGCGTGAGGAGATGCCTCTGTCCCCAGGGCCTCTGGAAAGAGCCAGCTCGTCCTCCTCCACCTTCATTTCAGCATGGCCACTGCAGGGGGCATTGCAGACTTGTAGCTGCCACAGATGTAGCTGAACAAATGTGTGGTTTCAAGTGCTAATGCATGGGTCACTCAATTCAGTAGCCACAGGAAACTGCCACATGTGGACCCAGGGGTCTCCCAGTGCTTGTGTGCTAAAGGCGTGGTCTCAGCCTGTGGCAGTGATTGGGGAGATGGACCATTATGTGGGTGGAGGTGAGGTCACTGGGGGTGTGGCCCGGAGGGGGAGGTGGGACTCCACACCCTCTTCTTTGTCTTTGTCCCTTGGCTGCCTTTGGTAAGGAGGCTCCAGGAAGGAGTTCTGCCTCTCCTCAACAGACCCTGGTTGGCAACCACGAACTGAAATAAACCTTTCCTCCTGGGGAGTTGTTCATCGCAGGTATCCTGGGGACGCAGCACAGAAGCAAGCTCACCCACCAATCCTTGCATCAGTTTGTAGTGGATGTAACATCCTCCTACTTGGTAGGTGGGAAAGTGAGCATTGAGGGTGCAACAGCTTGCCTCAAGGAAAGGTGGTAAGAGCCACAGCTGGGATCAGACCTAATCTGTCAAACCCTGGAGACCCCCGAATCTTCTCCACCCATGACCCTGCTGCTGAAGATTCCAAGAGGCAAGCCTACAAAGCCACCACGCTGAGGTTGGTTTTCCACAGTCCACTGAAAATTTCATCACCAAATGAGACTCATGAAGTCTTGCAAAGACGATGAGAGAGGCTCACGGGAGCTTGAGCAGTTGCCTTGGTACATGAGTAATGAATCTGCTTCGATGAAGCCCAGGGCAAGCTCACTAGTTCTACCCTTGCTGGATAGACAGGGCTTTGAAGTACAACTCTTCCGTATTTCGGGAGAAATACTTCAGTGGGTCAGAAAAATGGGGTTGCTGCTTGGATGTAATTCAGCAATGAGTAGGTACTTTACTGAGCTCTGGTGATGTGCTAGGCATGTGCTGGATTCCAGGGATCTAAGGATTAAGTGGTAAGACCCAATAGCTGCTTTAGAGATGCTGAAGATACAGGACACCTATCTGCTGGGTACCACAGGATGTGGGCTATCTGTCTAAGCTTGGCAGCCTTTCCAGAGGTCTTCTCCTGGACCAGATGGTGTGCTCGGAGCACTGCCTGACATAAAGGAGCTGATGGCCTAGGGAGATCAATAAACTAGTGAACAGGTAGCATTTATTATTCTTGCGCTTATTCCAGAAATATTTGCTGAACACAAGCTACGTGTCAATAGATACAGCTAAGAAATAGGAACCAGCAGAGGAGGAAAGCCTCATGGCCTCTAGGGCTGAGGGTTAAAGGCCGAGTGGCGCCTTCTGGTGGAGAGGTAGGGGGCAGGGGAGCGGGGGTGGGGTGGGGAGGGAATCTCTGCTCTAAGCTCTAAGCCTCAGCCCTGATATCTCATGAACGTGACCTGCGCCTTTGACCTCTCCATCTCCTGTGAGACAGCCTGCGACTGTCAAGTCTGAGCAACCAAGTTTTTAATTATTGCCTTGTACTCCTGGAGCAACCTGGCACCCAGGCAATTAACCCTGCCTGGTAGGTCCGTCCCTCCTCCTAGGATTCTGGGAAGCTCCCAGAGCTGTGGAAGGTGCTGGAGTTTGCGTCTGAAGGTTTGGTGGCTCCTATTTCCATCCCATCTTGCATTCTGCAAGGGCACTGCCTTTCATATCGGCTTGAAAACTCACCGTACATCAGATATGACAAACGGGGCTTTAAGACAGCCAAGGGAAATATAAACAACAACACAGCAATCTGCTTCTCAGACTCTAGTATGAGCAGCTCTGGAGAAAGGGATGGAGATAGGTTTTTAACAGACTTGCCAGGGAACCAGTTCAACTGAGAGAGAGAGAGTAGGAGCTGAGGTGCTGCTGGCAGTCCTTCTGCGATGCACCTTTTGTAATGAAAAGAGGGTGAAATCTGCCTGCAATCTACCTGCTATCAATTTGTCTGCATTTTTAGATCTCCTGGGTCTGGAGTACCACAGCATGAACACAGCCATATGTGTCCTGGGTCAGTTAGGGAGGACTGTAGCGTATCAGGGGTGGTCATTGTGGTGTTTTTACTTTTTTCTTGTTGCTGAGATGAAATATCTGATACTGAAACTTAAAGGATGGAAGGTTTGTTTTGGCTCACAAGTGGCTTCAGGCTATAGTCAGCTGGCTCCAAGGATGGGTGGTACAGGAGAGGAGAAATGGATCATGGTGTGGCAGGGCAGGCAGAAGGCAGCAAGCCGCGAGGTTCCGTTCCCCTTGTGTCCTAGGCAGGCTACAAGCCTATTGGTTGGTGAACCCACGCTCAGGGTGAGGCTTCCCATTACCCACACCCAGAAATCTAGTAATTATGAGACAGCCAAGGGAAATATAAACAACAACACAGCAATCTGCCTCTCAGACTCTAGTATGAGCAGTTCTAGAGGAAAGGATGGAGGTAGGTTTTTAACAGACTTGCCAGGAAACCAGTTCAACTGAGAGAGAGAGAGAGAGAGTAGAAGCTGAGGTGCTGCCAGCAGTGCTTATGGGATGCTGAGAAAAGAAACAGGAACCAGCAGAGGAGGAAAGCCTCATGGCCTCTGGGGCTGAGGGTTAAAGGCAGAGTGGCGGCCCCTGGTGGAGACTTAGGGGACAGGGGCGGGGGCGGGGGCGGGGGCGGGAGGGAATCTCTGGACTAATTTAGTAGCACACATGTTGAATCCCAGCATCCCAAACCTAGATCCAGCATCTTGGCAAAACCCCATGCATGATGCCCGAAGCTGCATATGCCATGACAATATGCTATACTTCTCCACACTGAAAGGCAATAACAAACCGCCATTTGTACATCTAGTAGAATAGATTCAGCCTACGAGGACAGGGAATTCTGATACCTGGGTGGATCTGGTAGCTGTTGGGCTAAGGCAGACATAAAAGAACAAATGCCCTATGGTCTACGGTCCCACTTGTGTGGAGAACCTGAGAGTTTGTTAGGGTCCTAGAGCGAGAGAACAGGGCGGGGACTAAGGATGTCCTGGGGCCGTCGCTTCAGTCTGGGGAGATGGACGGAGCCCAGGCATGGGATAGCGGTCACGATTGCGCAACAGTGTGAGCGTAGCCTGACATTAGGGACTCTGCGCTTGGAGAGGGTGGGGATGGGATATTTTATGTTATAAGGCTGTTTTCCATAATTAAAGTGGTAAAACAGCATGAAACACAACTCGCAGGCACAACAAGGGTAATGAGATAGATGGAAAGGGTGGTGATCCGGGGTTTCCAGAGGAGCACTGTCGCGCCAGGTGGACTGGGCCACCTGGGTATTTACCACGGAAAAGCGCCAATGGGTGTCCATAAAGAGATGCATACACAAATGTCCACCGTGGCCTTGCTCAGCAGAACTTCTGACTGGACATAATCCAAACACCCATCACCCAGAGAACGGGCACATCAAGCGTTATGAATCTATGCAGCTTAATACTCCTCAGCGGTGAAACAAGTAAATTCCGGAAAGACTCAACTCGGGTGACTCTCAGGAATGATTTGCTGAGCCGAAGAAGCCAGAGAGAAAAGCGAATGGGCTGTAGGATTCATGTGTATGAAGCCCAAGAGGAGGCAAAAGGAAGCCACCCCAATGGAGCGGTGATCATGGGGTCCGGTGCGGACCCAGTGAGGAGTACAGAGGAATCTCCGGGGTCACGGAGCATGTTGTCTTGATGAGGGTGATGAGGGTGTGATGGACACCCCCGCGTGTGCCTCTGTCCCAATCCCCCGCGTGTATGCTTCAGAGCTCTGCATTCACCTTAGGGGAATTTTACAGCAACTTAAGAAATATATAAGTTTATTCTGCATATGAACCCTGCCTGAACTCTTCCTGTCCATCAAAAGCCCAGCAAAGGCTTCAGCCCACCTTCGCAACTCTGCTTCTGCTGTGGGTCAAGGCCAGTGCTTTCCCTGTGCTGCACGCAGCTCTCTCTCTCTCTCTCTCTCTTTCTCTCTCTCTCTCCCTCTCTCCCTCTCTCTGAGACAGGGTTTCACTATGTGGTTCAGGCTGGCCTTGAGCTCACTTTTATAGCCCAGGCTGGTTTCAAACTCACACTGATCCTCCTGCCTCAGCCTCCCAAGTGCTCGGATTATAGGTGTGCACCACCACACCCAGCTAGCTCCTTCTCTTGAGATCTGCAGGTAACTATTTCTTCAGTGACATTCACCTGATCTGTTTTTGACTTCCCCATACCTGCATAAGCCCAGAATTCCACAGAGTGTTTAATGATAGCATGAACAGAGCATGTGGCACACAGGAGGTTTGGAAAGGCCAAGTCCCCATGGTGACAGTGTCCTTTCCTACTGTCCATGGAAGGTCACTGGCCTACTGAACTCCACTGGGCAAGGCCCATGTTTTGCTCTGATGATGCCCCTGGCACCATGCTGGGCCTGGGGAAACAGGGCAGCTTTAGCAAAACATTCTGATGAATATACGGTGACCTCCCAGTTCTGCAGTTAAACCCTTAGCTTTAGTGTAGATAATAGAACCTACACTGGGGAGGGGATGTGGCCAGCCGCAGGGTCACACAGCTCCTGTGAGTCATGGCAAAGGTGTTAAGGCTCTTTCTCCCCTGGCAGTCACCCCTGGTGTCTGGGTTCAGACTTCATGGGCCGAGGCATGCAGCCCTGGTCCCCTGAAGCGTGTATTTCTGCATGTGCAATCCTCTACGCACTGTAAGAGCTGTGGGAACTGTGGAGCTTTCCCTGCTGGGCCGTGTTTCTTTGATCACACCACTAACATTTGGTCTGTAGTAACGAGAGAGTTTCTGTCACCACTCAGCAGCTGTTGGATGGACCAGGAAGACCCTGAATCCACTTTGGATTAGGCCGGCCACATCCTTGTCTCTTCCCAGATGGGCCCAGGCTCCTGGGACCCCGTCTATAAGTCCAGTGGCTGGCAAGTGTCTTCCTCTCTGCATGATGTAATTGCAAAGCTGTTCTTAACCCTTCCTGGAGGGACCCTGGGGCTGGTTCTCTAAGCTTGGGGGTAGTTGCCTGTCACCACTAAGGCCTGTACATGGGCCCCTGGAGTGTCTTCTAGTCTGTCAGCAGCTCTTCAAAGTCTTGGACCCTGCTCTTATTCCACAGGCCAAAGGGACGGAGATGAGTCTCAAGGGAGAGTCCTTCTGCTAGGCTGCAGTGTGGACGGTTGGCCATCCGGGCCCTGCAGAGCCTTCCGCCCTCCCAATGAGAATCTTGCTGCCTACATACTAAGAACTCTAAGCTGGGCAGCGGGCAGGTCTCTCCAAAGTAACCCACCTCATTATTCAGAAGCCCTGGAACCGAGACAACAGCAGTTTGGGATTTGGGTCACACAGCCCTACAGTCTGATCCGGCCAGCCTGTCACCTGTGACCTGGATTGGGTAGCATAATTGTGCTGGTCCTCAGCCTTCTTTAGAAAATAAAGATACTAAGATCTACCTGTGCTGCAAAGGAAGGTGCGCAGCACTTTAGCACAGAGCTGGGCTCAGAGCGGGCCCTAAATAAAGGCTAAAATACAAGAGAATGCTGTTGGCGTTGCCAGCACTCCAGCTGTAGGCATCTGTTCAGCCAACCCAGCCTTTTAAGATACATCGTGTGTGTGTGTGTGTGTGTGTGTGTGTGTGTGTGCGAACGCGCGTATGTGTTTATTTTGTTACGGAGGTGCAATTCTCATAAAATTCTCCCTTTCACAGTATACGCTGGCTTTTAGTCTATTTACAGAGTTGTACAACCACCACCACTATGGAATTTGCAACATCTCCATTAGTCCCCGCCCTCCCCTGCCCAAACCCAGGGCCAATTAGCACTCTTCCCATGCTTCCGTTGGTCCAGTCCCTGGCAACCATCAATCTGCTCTTAGTCTCTTATGGATCTGCCTATTTTGGGAGGGCTTTGTATGAGTGGCCTCACCGCCCTGTGGGCTTCGCCGTCCGGCTTCTTGCACTTAGTGTCGTGGTTCCCAGGCTCATATGTGTTGGAGCATGCACTGGCGCTTCATTCCTCTTTATTGTCAAATGCCATTTGATCCTATGGCTGCATCATCTTTGGTTTATCCTTTCATCAGTGGATGGGCTTTTGCTTCTGTGTCTTTTTAATCCCAATCCATTATTTTATTCAGTGCTCAAGACCTTCACTATAGGCACGACCTTTTCCATCATGAAGAAAGAAACTGAGGCACAGGGAGGAGAAAGCTCCCCATACGGAGTGGCCTCAGCTGGCAGGACACATCTAGGCATCAAGGTTGACCCTCTTAACCTTGAGCTCTTAACCTTTGCACACGAGATATGGAGGGATAGTGCAGGTCGTCTCAGCATGGCGGTGGGGCAGAGCAATGAGCTTCATTAACTCATCTTGCTTGAGAAGCCCAGCAGAGGGATCACAGCTGACTCCCAGTGGATCGGCCTCAAAGCCGACGCAAGGCCCCGCAGCATGAGGGTGCATGGGAGCGTGGAGGACAAGGTCCACTGAGCACATCTGGAGCTGGGGCGCTTTGCGGAGTGACTTTGCTTTTCGGCCAACCTGCGCGCATCTCCAGCTATACGACCCACTGACACTGCCGTGGAGATGTCAACAGTAGTATTCCAAGACCATGACCTTGGGCCCCTATGTCCAGCTTCAAGAGCCCAGCTCACCCTAGTGTGCAGCCAGATCCAGCGTGTGTGAATCAAACTTCCCGGGCAAGCAGAAGGGCCTGGGAGTTACACAGCACCAGCTTGGTGCCTGGCAGGCATCCCTTCCTGCCACAGTGTAGGGAGCTTCACTTCCACTGCCAGATCCTCTGAGCGCATCTACTAGTGGCACAGCAAGGTCCTGCAGCCCTCTGGGTGGGCTCACAGCTTTTGGGGAAGGATCCCCGCAGCATAGAACAGGGCCCAGTTTCTTTCTGTTTGCACCTCTTGAGGTCAGGTCAGGGGTTGCAGGCTGGAGGTTGCATCTGGGAAGTCCAGGCTCAGCTCTGCTGGTGATGTCATTCACCCGTGGGCAAGCTCCTAGCTCACCTGGTGTGCGGGTCCCCACACACAGGACAGGGAGACTGAGTGGGGCCTGTGATTCTCTGACTTCAGTGTGCACGCAAATTTCCCAATAAGTTGGCTCAAGCTGTTGTCCAAGAGCACTGCCCCTAGAGGCTGGAGCTTAGGCCCACAAATCTGCCTCTCACCAATGTCCAGAGGTACCTCTGAGACAGAAAGACCCAGTCCCATGCTCGGAGAAACCCTGAGAGCAAGGACACATGACAGCCATCTTCACCAAGTACCGAACCATAAAGACAACAAAATTCCTTAGCAGCAGGGGAACAGACAGCCCCAGGAAGGCCTGAGAAAGTTTTTACTGGTGCTAAAAGTCCACAGAGGGCTTTGCACACCAAGGATATTGAATGTGCTCTCACGCCAAAGAGGATCCACCCAGCACTCAGCATTTCTTCATTTCTATGTCCGCTGCTTGAGCCAGCACAACAGATCCAACAGCGGCCAACTGGCTGCCTTCTCCAGGGGGTTCTCCTGCTGCAAAATGCAGAAACTGGTCCCAGTGTTCTCAAAGGACCTCTTCCCAGCTCTTCTGGATTTCGGGGTTCCCTAAACAAGCTGCTTTCATGTGAAGAGTAACTTTCTTCTGTCATTGTTTCTTCCTATTCTCAATAATCAAATCACTACCAAAGCCTCCGATTGCAGGTTTCCTCTGGGAAGGAAACCCAGGTTCAGATCAACTGCCCCTTTGAAACCATCCCTGGTGGTGGAGTGGGGTGTCCAGGAAGCCCACCCTGGGTCTGCCCCGGGCAGTGCCTGCAGGATGCGCCTTCAGCCAAGGATGGTGTTATGGTTTATGCCTAGTTGTCCCCCCAGAGCTTCATGTAGTCATTGGGCGGGGACTTCTAGAGTTTGAGACTTCATCCATGATCCCTGGGATTATGGGTTTTAGTACTGATGGGATTATGGATCAAAGTACTTCTGGGATTATGGGTGTCGCCTAAGGCAGAGGCTAAGGCGGACAACCTGAATGTAGTATAAAGAGAGACAGAGAGACAGACACGAGTTGTTGCTCTCTGCTGCCCTGTTTGGTTGACTACCTCTGCCACTGTTTTGTTGCTGTTCTGCCGCCATGAACTGGATGCTCTCTGCTCTGTTCCACTCAGCCTTGGGCCAGCCGAATATGGACTGAAACCTCCACAAACTGTGAGCTAAATAAAACTTTCCTTCCTTCTTTTTGAGTGTCGGGTATTTGTCCCAGCAACGAGTAAAAAGTAACTAAGACAGATGGGAAGCAGGGCAGCTTGGCTCTGTAATGCCTGTGCTGGGAAGCACGTGGCTGGAGGAATCCTCTGATGGGTCCCCTCCATCTAAGAACTTGGTGCCCTGGAAACTGCCATGCCCTTGAAGGTGGAGATTCAAAGGGAACCTCTGCCCATGTGATTGGACAGCTCTCTCCTCTTTGGGGCCATGCTGGATATTGCTTTTTTTTCCATGAATTCCTCATTTCTTCCCCCCCCCCCATTTCTTTTTCCTGAGCTCATCTCCCCACATTTCTTCACAGCTGAAGCTGGGAATTTTCTTCTTGGCTTCTTTTCACAGGCGACCTGGCTTCTTCCAACAACCAGACTGTCCCCAAGGTGGACTCTGAGGCAGAAGCTTGCGTCCGGAAGAGACAGAGAGGGCAGATCTTGGGTGCAGATGTAGCCACTTCATCCTGCTCCATGCTCTGACTGTCTGCAGATTCTGCGAGCCTGTGAGCGGCTTTTAATCCATTCTCTGTCACTTGAATTGGTGAGAGAGCCACTGCCCTCTACCAAGTACCTGGATACAAATAAGGGATTCCCCGATTGTAGGCGGGGAGTGAAGGATCAGCTCTTTAGCAGAACCTGACATGATGGAGCTTTCGAAGGTCATTGGTCCTGGACTCTTGAAGGAAAGCTCAACATCTATAGGATTGACCTGTGTGAGGCGAGTGTGGGGACAGCCCCATGCCCCAAGGTTCCTCCTTGTCCTGATGTAACAATGTCCTGGCCACACCTCAGCCTGGCTGGGAGTCCTCGGCAGGGGCCAGTGGAGGGGAAACCTGACTTTGTCTTTTTGTTTCTTTTGAATCCACCACTCCATTGGGAGGAAATGAACCAAATAAGTGAACGATGGAGGGGAGGCGCTAGCGCGGGTGGCTCTTTGTTCCCTACCAGCAGAGGGGATGCAAACGAGCTCCTAGCTGTGCCGTCCCCAGGGACCCGACCTCTCTGACATCATGCACATTAGGTGGATTCAGCCAGCTCCGGCTTCATAAATTATCCAGTGGGGACAATGCGATTCCCCGGAGAAAATCAGGACAAGATTCTCAGGCAGAGATGTTCACTTCTAGGCTGGGCAAAGCTCTGTGGGAATGAAAAGCCACCAATAATTAGAAAATGTTCTTCATTGTTGTCCTCCCGGAAGAGGGTGACACAGAGGTGCCCGGAGATGCGCTAATGGGGTGACAGACCCCATGTCAGCGACTGTGAATCTGCTTTTCAGCTCCCTTGCCCACAACTGCAGGCGCATGAATGAAGGGTCTGATTTTCTAATTTTCAGAAAATATAGAGCGAGAACTTTCTGTATGGAAATGAGATTAGAAAAAAACTAAAAAAAGGACAAGAAAAGCAGAGAGTTAGGAAGAGACACAGGCCTTTATATTCATCTTCGCTTCTCTTTGGGATTCAAAGGTTTCTTCCCCAGCCTCATGAAATTAGGGTCCTTCAAACAACAAAGCAAAAGAAAAGAAAAAAGGAAAAGAAAAAGAGATAAAGAATGGGAGCTGTTTGCCCAGCAGGGAAAACCATTTTATACTGCATTCTCTGAATATTAGAAAGGAAAGAAAAATTGGTGGCCACAACTCCCAGCCTGAGCCAACGGTGGTGTGCCTGGAGCCCGTGCCGGGCAAGCCTGACATATGTTTTATCAAGGGGTGAGTGACAGACCAATCACGCAAACAGTGGTGCATTCCTCCAGGCTGTGTCTGGCCCGGCCTCCTGGCTCTCCCGGATCTCAAGGCTCACTCTCTCACTTAACAACTATTAACTGAGCCCCTGCTGTGTGACACACAGTATCTTCAAGGCTGTATATATGGAGGGGAGGAGATTTTTCTGATTCAGAAGTCCTTGCTGTTCTTTCTTTCTTTCTTTCTTTCTTTCTTTCTTTCTTTCTTTCTTTCTTTCTCTCTCTCTCTCTCTCTGTATTTTAGTGCAGGATTTATAGGGTCTCACTACACAGATCAGACTTATAGTGATCCTCCTGTTTCAGCCTCCCCAGTACTGGGATTACAAGCCTGCATCCGGGCCCCCTACTCTGTCTCTGGGTCAGAGTGCCCTGGGGGCAGGGCTGGAATGGCATTCTGGCTTGGGATTGGATCTTGGTCCCTGCACTTGCCAAAGTAGGCGCTTAATACGTGGAGCTATCTAAATGGCCCTGCTCCTCTAATTTTAAGTCGGATCACTCTGTGAGTCTCACGTGCAGGAACAATGGGAAATCACTGCTTTAGAGAGGTGGCTTCTGGTGCAGATGGTAGCATCTCCCAACACCTGAGGGGAAAGCAAATCATCTGCCCCTACTTCCTGAAGCTGCACTTAGGGGGTGGGGCTCAGGGCTTGACCCTCCAAGGCCTCTCAGGTGCTTCAGAGGCTCCCTGAAGTTTGAGATGCTGTGGCCTTCTGTGACAGGCCAGAGATGCAGATGTATTCAGGAGCTGGCCTGGAGCTGGTGCAGATGAGAGGAGGGGCTGGCTTATAGTACATTAGAATGTCTAAATTCTTGCCTAAAGGGATTAGAAGAGAGGAAGAAAGGGAGGGAGGAACCAAGGGAGAAAAATTGGCAGTGGCCCGATGTAAAGCATGTGCGATTTCAGATCCCCTGGGGGCCTCCAGCCCGCCACCCTTATGCAGGAGATGCCACCTCACAGGACCCTTTTGAAGAAGACCAGGATGAACCCTCAAGTCAACAGTCATCTTTCTAAGGCCAGGTGTGAACTTCTGCAGAGCAGAGAAGTTGCTTGGTTTTCCATTATTTGTTACTGCGCTAAATCAGCGACGGCGAACTTTTACGAGCTCTCAGTGACAGCAAACAGCGGCTGTCCCATGGGTGCTGTAGGACGCCTCTGCACTAAACTATTTCCAAACAGATGCACCCATGCCCATGGATGGTTTCAGCCAGGAGAGGCTGGGATGTGGAGAACAAAGTTCTCCGGGCCTCGGGTCTGTTACCTGAATGTAAGAGGACTGCGTTAAGAGTGGGATTCCCGAGCCCTGGCACTGTCGGGTGCGGGGGCCAGACCTTTGCCTAGAGGGGACTACTTTGTCTGTTGTGGGGTGCCTAGCGGCATCCCTGGCGTCTACCTGATGGCCTCTAGCAGCATCCGGTCCAGTGGGAGCCATATTGCCTCCCGTTGAGAACCACTGTATTCAAGGTAGGAAAGAGAGACGGACACCAAAAGGGTCTGCCTCGATATGCTCTTCCCCTCACGGGGTGCCTGTGCTCAGGGCCCTCCCTTGGCCTGGCTCTACTTTCTCTGGTTTCCTGGTGACATAAGCAACCCTGCTTCCCCTACTTGTCCTTTCCCGTGTGTGGCTTCCAGTAAACCTACTGCTCCCTCAAGTCCAGACCCTTGTGTGCTTCCAAGGTGGGGGCGTCAGGAACCCAGAGGCCCCGCAGCTGAAGCTCTGCATCTCCTCTGCAGTCCTCAGGATCTGTTCAAAATGGCCACGCAGTGTGGTTTAGATTACCACAGCCTCTAAGGTTTCCATGTTTGGAAGGTGACTGGGTACCACTGGGGTGACACTGCTGACTTGCTATGAGGGAGCGGGCTCTGGTGGATAGGAGTGACCTAGTGTGACCTAGAGGGGTGTGTCCCCCTTTCCAGATCCTCTGTGGATCTGGCTGTTTCCTGGTTGGCGTGAGGTGCGTAGCTTTCCCTCCACTGGGCCCTTCCGCCATCTGCCTCTGTCTGGAGCTGGCTGAGCCTGTAAGAACTGAGATTTGTAAAGCATGAGCCGATGTCAGCGTTTCCTTCTGTGAGTTATAGGCTCTGGGTATTCTGTCTGGGCAATGAGTGAAGTGACCAAGGCTGCTTCCAGTCACCGCAAACCACTGAGGGATCCTAAGCAGATGGAGAGCTCACCAGGAAGGGGACAGCTTCTCAGGGTAGGTGAGCAGGCTGGAAGACAGCTCCCTGCCCCCACACCTCTTCACAATTTCCCAGCATTCCAAGCAATAGAAGAAACACCTTGCTGAAAGATGTTTACCAAGAAGATAAATCTTTGAGCAATCTGCCTCTGTCCACATCTCTGATAAATGCTCTCTGTCTGAGAGGGTCTCCCGGGTCTCCACATGCCTTCTGCTCTATAGGCTGCTCCACAGAAGAGAATCTGAGACACAAACTCCTTTTAAATACACAGCGGGTTATAGCTGCAAGCTCATGTCAGGCGGCCCCGCAGCAGCCACCTCCGTGCCCTTAGTATGCACTTACTCGGTGATTCGGATTTTCAAAAATAAGAACTCGTTGACGCATGTCACGGACAGGGAAGTGGTGCTGGCAGTCCGGATTCCTACGACAAACTGTCACCTTCACCTTGCTGGGGTGAGCAGTTAGGGACAGATTTCTAAGGAAGGCTCTCAAGTGTAGGGGAGAAGAAAGGAGGCCCTGGCTGTTGTCTCAGGACAGGAATTAAGAGAGGAAGGCGGGGACTAAGGAAGAGGAACAGGAGGCACCAAGGAAGGATCTGGCCCTTTACCTGGGTGTGTTCTGTGGAGGGACAAGGGCCAGGTATTTCTTTCTCAAGGCCTCTAGATTGCCCAGAGGAAGAACCCTTGGGAAAAGTGACTTCAGAGGTCATTTTGTGATTTTAGGTCCCAGCTTCCTTCTCACATCTACGGGGCTACAATGCCCCCTTCTCCCCATTTCACACAAGTCCTGGTGAGAGTCTCACAGTGTGCCCACAGTCAGGGTGTCCACACAGTGACAATACCATGTGAGGTGCTAGGAACCAGGGATGCTGACTCAACTCCATATGGTTTCTGTGGAGGGTGGCTCAGAGTCTCAGCAGGCCACCTTGCTACCCAAGTCTCACTCACAAGTAGCTCCACCATCCCAGCTCTAGTATAGCTGGAGTCCCCTCCTTTGCTTCAGGACAGAGAAACAACATGGCCCCTCTCTGACAGATGCTGAGAAGACCTGACAGGGCCCAGCCAGATGGACACACAGGTTGCCAGGGGCCCCAGGATTTCATAGAAAGAATTAGAGGGACACAGCCTGCTTCATTTTGCTTTCAAACATGTAGGGAAAAGAAAAAGCTGAGTATCAAAAACAAAGGCTCCAAGCTGATGACCTGGCAGAGGTACCCAGCACACAGCTGGGAGGAACCAGCCAGTTTCAGGGCAGAGGATGACCACCAGGCCAGTAATGGACTCACTAGGGAAGTGAGAAAACTTCCGAAGGCAGTGTTGGGTTCCCATGGTGGGCCGCACATGGACGCTGTTATTCAGGACTGTTCTATTTACAAGAAAGGAAATGACACAGGAGGCTGCTGAGGTTCCCGGCCACTTGGATCCTCCTGGTGCAGCCCCACCCCCAGCCACTTGGTTCCTCCCAGCGCAGCCCCACCCCCACTTTTCCTTTCTGTTGACTAAGGAATTTATCCCAAGGTGCTGACCAGGCTCTCTGGGACCCCAAAAGCTTTTGGAAGCATCATCAGCATTGGTGCCTCCCTTCCTTTCCCTCCACCCCTAGCTCCTCACCTGAATCCCATCAACGTTCCTTCCTGAGACTGGAGCTTAAAGGGCTTTCATTCTCAAAAGGAGGATGGAGAGGATGGATTGGCGGTGCTGAGTGAGGGGTGCTGGGATTTTTTTTTTTTTTTTTTTTTTTTTTTGTGGTCTGGCTTCCGGGAGCCTTTTCATCATTTCATCGCTAAGAGTGGTGTCGAACACGTCTAATCTGGAGGGGAAATCTATTTTCATTCATTGCGTTCTTTTTTTTTCTTGTTTTCAGAATTCATCTGCATATGACAGGGGAGGCAGAACCACAGCAGGCATTTATCTGGATCAACATAAGAGCCCTGCGTTTTGGAGATTTCCGGTGGGAGGCTTCCCATTACAGGAGGCTCCATTCCCGGTGGGACGCCCCTTCCTATTTTCTCTGTTTGTTCCGGAATAATTACAACCTGAAGAGAATTCTGCCTGGGGTTAAAGTCAGATGTTTTGTTCAGATAAAACACAGCCAGACTGATGGGGGACACGTGACTCCACCCGTGTCCCTGTGCTGTGGGTTAGCTCAGCATCTCAAAGGTGCAATGAGAGGAATGTGGTTGAGAGAATGGCAGTGCCTTCTAATGTTTCTAAGACAGTGGTAATTTCCTTAACTTTTGTGGGCCCCAGAAGACACGTGGGGGTGGGGGCTGGGGGGAAGTGGTCGTGCGGGGAGGGGGAGGGAACTGCGCATGCTCGCCCACCCTTGGGTCTCCTCAACAAGGTGACTCCAAGCTTTGGGAAAGGCCAGGCGTTTGAGGGGAGTCGAGGACTGAGCCCTCTGAGGAGGACCTGATAGACACCTCTGCAGGCGTCCCTCTCGGCTATCACAGAGGTATCACAGCTGGTGGAGGCAGCAAATGTCCGCGGTGGGTTGAGTGGTGCCCCTGGGATCTCAAAACGAGACTTTACTTGGGAACAGGGCCTTGGTACATGCATTAGTTAAGAGTCCTGAGACGAAAGCGTTCTGGATCTAGGATGAGGCTTGAATCCAGAGACCTAGTGGGTGTGGAGGGACACAGGGAGGAGGCCATGCAAAGATAACAACCGAGGCAGAGGTGGAGAAGAAACCAGATCAAGGAGCAGTTGGTGGCTCCAAGGCTGGACAGGCCGAAGCTGGAAGAAGATCCACCCTGGGGCCTTGGAGGGCCCCTGGCCTTCTGCCACTGAGGGTCAATAACCTCCTGTTACTTGAAGCCCTCAGGTTGGCTTCCCGAAGCCACAGGAAAGCAGAATGCGGTTAGGTATGCAGAAATGGGACGCATTACATGCTTCTCCTGACTCCTGAACCCTAGTTTCTCTTTCCACGAGCTTCTCCCCCAAGCTGCCAATGCAAAAATGAAACTTCCCGATCTCACTGCTGGCTTCTAGCTTTAGTAGCAAGAGGCTGGCTTTTAGGCACACAAGGTGGCCATCCACCTGTACATAACCAGGATGCATAGAGCTGCGGTGCCCAGTCACCCACCGCCCTCCTGCCACCAAACTCCTGCTCCTTGGCCCCACCGGACCCTGCCCTAACCAGCACCTGAAGGCTGACTCTGGGGACCCTGGGCTTCTGGACAGCAAATATAAATGTGCAGCACTTAAATAATTGATTGTGATGGGGGAATGAAACCGTTCTATAACTTATTCATCAATCGCTCCATCGGCAGAGTCAATAAATGTCATCCCTTTGGTGCTGAATGATTCCGTGGGATGAAAAGGATGCCGGGCAAACAACGCTAACACATTCTCCAGGCAATTACAATAATTTTAAAAGGTGGCTAGATCTGGAGATCTCTAGGAGAGGACAAAAAGGAGAGGTCAGTTCTGTCCACTTGGGTGCCCGCTCATTTGAACAGCCTTTTGCCTACAGGCGCCGAGGTGGGGATGCTGGTGTCGCAGAGTGGGTGGGGTCTGGTCGCAGCTCGGGGCACACTACCTGTGTAACCAGGGCTCCTTTGTCAGCCCAGGGGAGGAAACCAGGGCAGGAGGAAGTCCTCAAAGCTGCGCAAAGGCTGCAGAGCCAATTCTGTGCCTGGACAGAAGGACAGCTGAGGCTGGGGATTCCCAGCAGCAGCAAGAGGCTGGTTCTGAGTCCGCTGTGGGCCTGGCAAGAATGAGGGTTCCTGGGCTCCCCAGAAGGGCAGATCTGGGCCGTGATCCGGAAGCAGCCTTGACTTCCAGCCTCAGAACTCAGCAACTGCTGTGAACATGCTTACCAGAGGATTCTGAGCACACAGGTGGGGGAGGAATCACTGATTCATTCTTTCTTTCTTTCTTTCCTTTTTCTTTTTTCTTTATTTAAGCAAAAGCCTGATCAAACTGATAGCAAGACAGTTGCCCCTGGCAACCACCATCCTCCTTTCTAGCTCCTCGAATCTGACTACACTAGGCGCCTCATAGAAGTGGAGTCACACCGCATTTGCCTTTCTGGTGACTCCCTCATTTCCTTTCCTGTGCCCAGCACTCATCCGAACCCATGTAGCCTGTGTAGCCTATGTCAGAAGGCTGCCTTCCTTTCTTTTTTTAAAATAAATTTTATTTATTTTTTTCTTGTTTCAGAACCTTTGTTTGTTTATTCACTTATTTTTATGGCCAGCTCAGCCTGCCCCGAGGGCAGGGCTGGCGCAGCATGTGGTGCCGGGGATCGAACCACGGTCCCTGAAGCCGCCCTAACTTTCCCAAGCAGGCACTTTAGATCACTGAGCCATCCCGCCGGGCCCCCAGGCTGCCTTCCTTTTTGAAGGTGAATAATACTGCAGGTCATGTAGAGGTCCACCTTTTGTTTCTTCATGTGTTGGTGGACACTTGACTTCCCTGTTTCTGCCTGCTATCAAAATATGCTAATATAAACAAAGATATGCAAATTCCTCTTAAAGATCTTCCCTTTAAGGTTTTTGAGTACTGTACAAACCTGGATGCAGAACTTCTGGATGCTATTGGCAACTCCAGGCTTGCTGTTTGGGGCCCCTGTTTAGCTTCCCATTCCTACCAAGGACACACAGGGTTCCAATCCCTCTGCCCCAACCTCATCCACACCTGTCACCTTCTGGTTTTCAATAGTAGGCCACCTAGTGAGGGTAATTCATTTTCTCATGAGAAGACACCATGAGATATGTTGGTCTCCTTCGACCTGGATGAGGAATATCAAACTCTCTACTCAGAAAGACAGATTTTGAGAAGACAGCCTGAACAGTGGCTTAAGAGGGAGGAAGGGGACCAGCGGCATACAAGCAAGAGCACTTCTGTGCTCAGCAGACTGCTCCGTCTCCCACAGCAATCCAACTTTCCTCCTTACTGGCCTGCTCCTCACCTGCAAACGGGAAGGGAAAGAGCGCATGCGTGCTTTTAAATGTAACTCTAAGTGTTGGCAATGAGAGGTGGAAAGCACTGGCCTGGTGCCTGGCACTTGGTAGGTGCTCAGTGGATGGCATCATCCCTGGAGGGATGAAGAGCGTAAGAGTGAGGGGAGGGTGTCATGGAGCAAGGCCGCCCCCTTCCCCAGAGCTTTTATTCTCTCACACGCGTACGCACACTCCACGAGTAAAAAAGGTGCAGGAACCAGTCTTGGTCAGATGGGTAAACGTCACTCATGATGAGAATCAGACACATCCTTACACAGCTGTGGAAGCACCAGGATGCCTGGGGTATTGAGGGAAGAGGTCCCGTGAACAGGGCTGGGATCTGCTGTGCCACCTCTTGTCTAGTCCTGAGGACAGCAGCCATATGGTCATCCAAACCTGCCCTGAATGGCAGTGACAAGTTCCCAGGCAATGCCCAAAGAGCAAAAGCCCCCGTGGCGTGAACAGCCCACAAACCCAACATGACATTTGGTCTCCCGGATGCCTTGTGTGGCCTGGAGTAACAGAGCCATCTCACAAAGGAAGTGGCTGCCATCCAGGTAAGGCCTGCTCCCAGGGGGCAGGGGATAATGATGGAGCTGTCCCCTCACCTGGAAGCCTTTTCTCTTTCCTTCCTAATCTCAGGCACCTGTATATACCTGTAAGAGGTAGGCGAGGTTGCACACCCACTTTATAGGTGGAGAAATCGAGGTTCACGGAGGTGGATAAGAAGCGTTCCTCAGACTCACACAGCCTGTACTACAGTACAGCTAGTAGGTGGTGAGGCCCAGGGCTTTCAGCATCCACATTCTTCTTATTATTATTATTTTTTTTATAGTGGGGTTTGAACCCAGGGCTTTTGTATTAAGCTACATCTCCAGCCCTTTTTAATACTGAGACAGGATCTTGTTAAGTTTCTAACTTGCCCAGGCTGGACTTGAACTTACCATCCTCCTGCCTCAGCCTCCTGGAGCTCTAGGATTACAAGCATGGACCACCACACCCACCAGTCACATTTTTAACCAGGGAACCATGGTTAGCGACCTCTGTTCCATTTCCTGTTTTTGTCAATAAAGTTTTATTGGAACACTGCCAGGTTGATTTATTTATAGATTACCCACTGCAACTTCCTATCATGAGGGAAGGACCCAGCAGCTGCCACTGTCTCTACGGCCCAGTACAGGGAGATCCTGCCTAACCTACTTTGGCTACTAAATGTGTAGTTGGGACCCCAAGGAGGTGACCACGACAAAATTGGTGTCAGAGCCACTTGGGAGAGGCCGAGCATCCTTCCAAAGGTCTCCTCGGAGCTGGCCCATCCTCACTGTCCCTGTTGGCTGCTGCTGGCCCCCAGCACTCATCATCGCCATTCAGCTGCCCCCTACCTCAGTTTCCCCACCTATAAATAGGGAGAACCTCATCTCCTTGTAGAACATTTGAGACATTTAAATAAGATCTATTAAGTAAAAGGCTCAGCATCCCACGGAGCCCTGCTCCCTCCTCCTCCTCTTCCTTCCTCAGTCCTTGTCATCTACAGTGGCATTCAGAGGCACCTATAGTGGTACAGAGGACTTGGCTGTCACCACCTACTGCTTTCTGCATTTGTAAAGCTGTGCAGCTGAGGACCGCACTGGTCCTACTGGCCGCTCTCCGCCTCTCGGTGGCCCCCAGTGAACTTCCACGGGCTGCAGTCTGGCTGCCTGCTGCGGGGTGGGTCAGGCCTGCTGGCTCCCAGTTCTCCAGCTGACCGGGCTTCTCTCCGCCCCTCGGTGGCCCCCAGTGAACTTCCACGGGCTGCGGTCTGGCTGCCTGCTGCAGGGTGGGGCAGGCCTGCTGGCTCCCAGTTCTCCAGCTGACCGGGCTTCTGCGCTTCAGTTTCCACCCACCCAGCCATTCCTGGCGGACACCACGCCTGGGTCTGAATCCTGGTTGTTGCCTCTCTGCTGTTTGCCACCAGCGAGGTTCCTGAACTTGTCCGAAGCTGTGCAAGTATGCACACCTGTGTGTGTGTGTGTGTGTCTGTGTGCGCGCGCGCGCGCGCGCGCGCACACATGCACAGGGGTGTGGCTATACACAAACACATACATGTTGAGCTCCCCACATGCCACAGTCCCCTCCATCCCAGGAGACAGTTGCACTGGCCGGGGTGGGGGGGGACACATGCTTTCGTGTTCAGGCCACCCCAGCCGTGACTGCGGAGCCTAGGCCCCGCCTGTAGCCCTCTCTTCCTCGCCTCCATCCCGTTCAGGCAACCGCTAATCGCATTATCAAGATTATCTCCCAGCAGTCGGGAGCCACTGCCCTGGGACTTGAGTTTAATTCCATTTTAATAACAGGTTCTTAAACACATTTGAAAACAAAATTATGATGCCCTTTCATCCTTTAAGTTGAGGGAGGAAGAAAAACACAAACAAACAAGCTAATGCACAGTAATGTGCCGGGCTTTGTCCTGTCCACTGTCCTGTGGGTTGGATTGTCTGCTCTTTCTGTTTTCTCCTTTTAATATAAAGACTATGTCTTGTTTTGAAGGTTGTTGGAGAGTCAGAGATTTTCCATTTGGTAGGAATTTCCCTGGCAACAGAGGTAACAGCCAGTATCCCCAATGCCAGAACGTTTGAAAGCTTTGTGGCTGTCTGACCCATTGGGACTGTGCTATCCAGTGGTAGCCAGCTCACCCCACGGTGACATGTCCAATTCAGGCACAGACGCGGGAATGCTTTTTTTTTTTTTTATCCTGTGTTTATGGAAAACATAAAATTTTACCTTCCCAGGCAGGAATAAGGCAGTGGTTGACTTTGTAGAAGTTTACTGCACCTTCAGTTCCTGCTGATATTATAAAGCACACAACATAAAGCTGGACCTGTGGGGGTTAGGGCTGAAAAGGAACACAGCAGACGCAAAGGCGAGCAGAGAGGCAGGGAATGCCGATTCTGCCATCTTCTAACCCTCCTTGTTCTGTTCCTCACAGTGCTCCCCACTAGAACCCTGATGTCCCGGGTCTCACCAGGGCGTCTCTTCTTGGTGTCCTGCAGAGCTACTGCTTTGGGTTCCACCTTAGCAACGCATTCTTTGGCTGCATTCTGCTTTAACCTGGTAGCCTCTTCAAACGCCACACCAAAGCAGGCAAAAGCGGAAGCTCTTCTTCTTCTTCTTTTTTTTTTTTTTTGCGGGACCAGGGTTCAAACTCATGACCTTACGCTTGCCAGTCAGGCGCTTGTGCCATGGAGGTATCTCCCCAGAGCCCCTAAGCGGGAGTTCTTGACACTCACTTAAACATCGTATAAATCAGGATCGCTTCCTCCTGCCCAGAGTGCATTAAAACAGCAGGCAGTGTGCACAGCTGGTAGTGACAGACTGGGCTTTCCTGCAGAGGGATATGGGCTGAGGGGGTGAATTGGGGGACACAGAGAGCTCACCTTCGAACAGTGGCCCAAGGGAGTCTTTTATCTGCAGTGCTGGGGATGCAAACCAGGGTCTCACCCTGGCAGGCCCAGTGCCCTCCAGCGAACTACACCTCAGGCCCCAAAAGCCCTTCGAATGCATGGATTTTAACCTTGCTCAGGGCCTGGCTGGTGGGGCCTAATCCCTGCCTCCCTGTACATATTATGTGCTACACACACACACACACACACACACACACACACACATATATATATATATATATATATATATATATATATATATATTTTTTTTTTTTTTTTTTTTCTTCCAAGTGCATGGTTTTCATCAGATTGTCAAACTACTCTGACCTGGACTGGCTATAAGCACTGACAATAGCTGACACTTAGCGGGGATCTCTGGGACCCGGGCACAGGGTGCAGTCTCATAGACATATTTCCCATGATCCTCTCCTCCCACAGTGACGTAATCCTGCTCCCGTTCTGTGAGCAGAAGAACTGAGGCTTGGAGCCATAGTGGCTGAAACACCAGCTCAGGCCCTGGGCTCAGGTATACCCCTTGCCTATTGTGTGCTGGGCACTGTTCTATGCAACCCCAGATCTTCATAGCCATGACCTTCAATGAGGTTCAGAGAATTTACTTTTTAAACTTTATTTATTTTTTATATTATGGCTGGCTCAGCTTGCCTTGAGGGTGGGGCTGGCGCAGCATGTGGTGCCAGGGATCAAACCATGGTCCCTGTGGTTGCCTAAGCTTGCCTAAGCAGGCGCTTTCGATTGCTGAGATGTCTCACTGGCCCCGAGGTACAGAGAATTTTAAAACTCCATCAAGGTCTCAGAACTAGGTAGCAGGACCCACTGTAGCTCTGCTGGGTCTTTACACCCTGATAACTGCTCTTAAAACTCCTCCTGTCCACCCCAGGCTGCCTCTCCCATCCCCCATGCCCTGCACACAGACACCCACAGCCTTTGTTTTGTTCCTGCGCTGGGGATTGAACCCAGGGCCTCATGCATGCTGGGCAAATGCTCTACCATTGAGCTATATCCCCAGCCCTTGGGATCCATAATGTGCCCCATGAGACTCCTCTTCCATGGACTGGCTTGTTTCCTCCTCACATCCCCAGATATGCAAAGGGAAAGCGCGTCCTGCGCTGGCGCCAGCTGTCCCCAGTGTACTAGCTTGTCGCTGCCACAGCACAGCATGGAGCAAGCTCCACCCAGGGCCTAGGACACGGGTGCCAGCTGAAGCCCCCATAGCCCCCCTGCCTCGGTCTCAAAAATGGACCACTTAGGGTCTCGTGATTGCCACCAGGCCGACAATCCAGTTTCGTCTTGAGTTAATTTTACCAATGAGGGGCTAGGAGGAAGAGGGGGAGGCTCATTCATTGGATGAATTTCTACTGGGAGCAGGACAGGTGCCAGGTTGTGCTCTGGGTCGGGGATGGGGGCCTCTGCCCGGGGACCAAAAAGACCCAGTCCATGCCATAGGTGCTTAAGTCAGGTTCAGTCCTGAGTCACGACATGGCTCAAAGCTCCTAGTCTTCAAGTGGGGGAGACCCAGTGGACCCCAGCTTTGGAGGGCACGCAACGGCAGGAAGACACTGAAGCTGTCTTCATAGCAGCAAAGGTGATGGCAATTCCCACCTCTTTCATAGGGCCAGAGTGGGACAGTATTGCTCCTAAAGTGTGGCCCCTGGGCTGGCCTCAGCTGGGAACGCGGGGGATGTAAGAATTCTCAGGCCTTTCCTGGGACTCCAGAGCTCCCCGCACCAGCATCTGTATTTGATCACAGCAGCCCAAGGCCCCAGGCTTTGAAGCACAACTGAACCTGGGCCTTTGTTCTCCTTGTACCACTTCATCACTCTGCATGCTCAAGAAATCTCTCCCAGGCTCTGTTTCCTCACCTGCAAAATACAACAGCACCCACTGGGCATGGAGGCACATATCTGGAATCCCAGCATGCAGGAGGCTGAGGCAGGACGATCACCATGAGTTTGGGGCCACCCTGGGCTACAGAGTGAATTCGAGGCCAGCCTGAATTCCCACATCGAGGGACCTTGTCTCAAAACAGCCAAACCAAACAATCGTGCCACTTCACGCTGTTTTGAGGATCAACTGAGCTATAGAAAGTACCAGTCTGGCATACAGGCTTGCGATACTGAGCGCCAGTTGTTGTTACCTTGAGATTTGCGAGCTCCACAACCTGGATATCTCCCCCAGCCACTGTCCTTCTCTGGGTCAAGCTGGCCAACCCTCGGGCTACCAAGGTCCGAGGTCCCAGCTAGGTGACTTTCACTCTTGGAATCAGGCAAATCCCAGGCCGTGGTCACATTACACTGGACAGGCAGCAGCCCCCTTTTCTAGGTGCAACCCCTTGACTAGGGGCAGCAAACAAAGGCAAATTCTGTGGTAAATGCGGTAATGTAAGAGCTAGTGGGAAACAGCTCTCTGCTACAGCCACCAAATGTCACCATTTCCCCATCAGCGGAGAAGTAAATTGTTCTAATCTGTATCTGTCGCCCCAGCTAAGCCCACTTATAATGAAGCATTATCCAAGCTCTCACTGCAGAAGGCATTTCTGACGACCGGTGATTTAAACCACCTCTCCTAAGCTCCAACAAACAAAAACCTACAAAGAGGGATTTCACTAGTTCACCCTAATGACTGGGAGACCTGCCCAAATTTGCTACATTATCACAAGGATGAGAAAAATAATTTAAAAAATGAAGGCGGTGGTAGACTTATAAATTCATTTTATTGAATTGCTGAAGTGCTCAACCTAGCAAGTTACGATTTAACTCAGTGCCACAAGGACTTGGCCGTGGCATAGACAGTCAGCCCCAGGGAGAGAGCAGCAGAAGCCCAGGGTGGGGCCCCCAAGTCCTCTCCCTTCTCAGCCTGCTGAGCTCTGATGAGTGTTTGAAAAGTGTGGACCCTGGGGTGTCAGCCGTGGCACTTAAGACCACGGGGGAAATTCTCTGGTCCTCCCAGGACCTGCAGTGACGGCAACTCTGGGATGGGGGAGCCCAGTGGCTGTGGCGACAGCTCCACCAGGTGGCTCTTGCTGGCTCAATCTGGCCGGCCACCTGCCCTGTTCTGTTCACCAAAGCCAAGGGCTACTTCCGGGTTCCCTGACGTTTCTGTGATGGATTCCAGAAAAGTAGGGGTGAGACGGTGTCCTCTGGGAGCTTGTGCACCCCCGGACAGTACGGACAATCACAGAGAGGGACAGCTCTTCCTCCAGGCCTGTGCTGCCCTAGGGAGCAGGCAGGGAGGCAGGGAGCCCGGTGCAGGTGTGGTTTGTAACCACTAACCCTGATCGGGGAGGGCTAAACTCCAGGAGCCTAGAAGGAAGAAGTGGCGCATGCAATGTGAACTCTGCCGTGGGAGGCGGGGCCTTCACGCGTGTCCTAGGGCTCACTGGGCCTGATCCAGCATGGAGTTCTACAAACTACAAGTGGAAGCCGAAGAAGTTGGGGATACATGGGTGACTTAAAAGTGGGTGGTTTTCCAATGAGGAGATGCTGCCTACAATGTCCATTGTAGGTGGCATTGGGGGTGAGCAGGGCAATACAGGCACAGGGGGACGGAGGCAGGGATGCTGGCCAGGGCCCCACAGGGCATGGGGCAGTCTGGTCTTGCAAAGGTCCACAGTCCTGTGCTGTGAAGGCTGATGGAGATTGAGTCTCCCCTGGAGAGAACACTTGGGTATGGTCAGTGGCTGTGGGCAGCTTCGGTGTTGGCCTGCATTTACCGAGCAGCTCCTGTTTGCCAGGCACGCAGCTGGCAAAGTGGTGTAGCTTGCTCACCTTGGGCACCGAGCTCAGACACTCACGCAGCAGCCCATTAATGGGTTCTGAGTGGACCTAAGGATCTCTTCTTTGCTTGTACCTTCCAAGCAAGTGGCATCCACATCTAAAACTTGATTTTATTTTATTTTTCAAAGTCTTGGTTTGTGGCTCTTCTGGAAAAATGAGACGATGACCACCTGGACCTCATTGTGATGATGATGCCTGTGGTGCCTGGGGCTGGTGGCCAAGTTGGCCTCAGTCCCCAGCACTCTCATATGCTGAGTATGGCCACTTGTCATTGCTCTGGTCACTTCACCTGGCCCCTGCAGATGTTCCCCCTTGTGCTCTTGCCCCTGACCCTTTTCCCATGCTCCAGGGTCCAGCTCCACCTCCACTGGATGTGACCCCCAACCTGTGCCTGCAACCTTTGACTCATCTACTAGGATCGGCAGTACCACTTCCCTGATATCTGTCCACTCTGCCCTTCAGACTACACATTTCCCATGGTCAGAGAGGCCCAGGCGTGTGTCACCAAGCCAGTGGAACTTCTCAGACCCAGCATTACTACATGTGTACCATGTAATCATCGGTGTGGGGGTCATGCTGGGCCTGTAGAATATTTAGCAGGTGCACATGAGGTGCTACTGGCTGCTCTTCATTTCTACTTGTGACAACCAGGATGTCTCCAGATGCCACCCAAGGGGGAGGAAAATCATCCCCACCTGAAAATCAATAGGGTGGTAAATGGTACACACAGCAACCAAATGCTTTCAGGGTAGGTGGGTGGATGGGTGGGTGGGAGGATGGATGGATGGGTGGATAGATGGATGGGTGGATGGATGGATAGTTGGGCGGAGGGTAGATGGATGGATGGGTGGGTGGGAGGATGGATGGATGGGTACATGGATGGGTGGATGGATGGGTGAGTAGGTTGGCGGGTGGATGGATGGATAGTTGGGTGGGTAGGTGGGTGGATGGATGGGTAGGTGGATGGATGGGTGGGTGGATGGATGGATGGATGGATGGGTGGATGGATGGATAGTTGGGTGGCTGAACAAAACCAACAAGTAAATGTATGAGGCTGAGACTGGGGAGCAAGAGGAGAAAGAAGGTACAAAGAAGAGCACATGCTGCAGCCAACTGAGAAATAGTGAAGGGCGAAGATATGATGACCTTGAAATGACAATTTGAAGTGAAAGCAAATTGGGTTAGAGCCCGACATGCCTTCCCGGGCCGCCTCGAGTTGTTTAAAGTGAAGAGCACGTCGAGGGCCTCTAACAGGGTCTGAGGTGCAGGGCTGGGGCAAAGCCTCGGCACCGTGAGGGTGCAGCTCCGCCTCCGCTGCTGAGCTGGGTGGCCTGGTGCTCCCCATCCTGCAACACAGACCTCATCCCAGTCCCCAAATGTCCTGTAGGAATTCATGTAAATCAAAAGAAGGTGAAGTGGGAGACACTAGATTGCTGGCTGACTCTGCCCTTGCCGGGGGAGGGTGATCTCCATCCCAAAGCACGGGGACGGGGGTCATTCAGAGGACGTCACCCCTCTTTCTTGGGAATAAATTGAAAAGCAAGTAGAGGACATTGATTCAGCCATATCTGCCCAGAACATGGTGAGCCACATTATGATTTATCTTTTTTTCTAATGCTGGAGTTCAAAGGGTTCACTTTAAATCCTGCAATTATTCTCTTGGGAAAAAAAAAAAAAAGATCCAAGCAGCTTTCTCATAATAATGCTTAGCACTTCTGTTTGGCTAGTGGTCTCCGTATAATTCTTTAATGTGTATCTGGTTTTCTTGTGATTTTTAATAGATAGTTGGAACAACGGGATATGACTTGGGTGTCCCAAGAAACCGGTTGGCCTAGGCCTCCTCACCCCCAAATAGACACACACTCACAGATACACACAGTACCTTCTGTTACTTGCTTGTGACTTATACAAGGTTACTAAATCTCTCTGAGCTTCAGCATCCTTATCAGTAAAAAGGGGACAATGATAATGGTGTCCACTCTCATGGAGAGTTGGCAAGATACAATGAGACGGAGTGTAGGAGCCAGGCCCTGGGCTTTCCCCTCCCAGCTCTTTCCCTCTTCCCTGGGGGGCTAACACACCAGATCATGCAGCACCACAAAGCGCAGGGGGACGGTGATGGGCCAATGAACTCTCTTGGGCTTTGTGCAACCCTCATGATTCTTAAAAAAGACAATGGCACTGAAGAGGTTCAGGCTTCTGTCTCCATCTCGGCTTATATAGTTCCTGATATGTTTTCCCTCCTAAGACTGAGCTAAAATCCAACCATTCAGAGGGAGCCATTGCTCACGGACAGGCTTCCTCAATGCGTGTTGGGTTTGGTCTTCTCTGATGAGGACGTTTGAGAAAGCCGTGTTTCTGTCCTGCACCTGGAGGAAACTTCTGTGGCCTTCCTTGGGCTGCATGAATGGCCTTGGTCAGTGGAAATGGAAAGGTGTGAACTTGGCTTGTGGGGCTGGGTGGGTCAAGCATAGGGCTGCAATGGCCGCCAAGGTCAAGGGCTAATTCCTAGCTAATTCCCAGTCCATCTGCATAAGGCAACCGACAACAGTGCCTTTCTGCTCCCTGAAGTAAACGAACAAATCAGCCTGGCATCCAGCAAGTGCCCAGCACTGCTGTGAGGACTGGGAGTTGCTTCTGGAAGGTGAGAGCCTTCTTCAAGGAGCATGGGGACTGTTTCTCTCTAACCTTGGGAAGAGGGAGACGACAGACCTTCACAGGCCTAGGGGTTCAGCATTTGGCCACCATCACAGTGTGATGTGGGATCTGCACTGGATGACTGAACTTGGCTTTTCCAGACAGGGGTCCAGGAGCAAACTGAAAAGGGTCCATGTTATTGTTTCAAGGAATCTGGGGAGCCGTTCTGGAACCCTACACTGTGGACAGCATGGACCAGTGCCTCAGTTCCTTGGTTATCAACTTAAAACGACAGGCGTGGGAAGCTGCCTGTTTTCTAAAATATTTTTTAAATATTTATTTATTTGGTATAGGGTCTCACTACACAGACTGGACTCATAGTGATCTTCCTGTCTCAGCCTGTAGCACTGGACTACAGATGTGTGCCACCATGCCTGGTTTTAGTGGCCATGACAGCACTCTCAGGATTTGGGGACTGGTATGGTATGTGGCACTGGATATTGAATCTGGGTTCTTGTGCTTTCCAGGCGGCGCTTGGACCACCAAGCTATCGCCCTAACCTGGAGCTGCCGATTTTTAATGGGAGATGAGAATAGATTTGTCTCTCCAGAGCGCAGTGACCTTGTGCCCAAAGACCCAAGTAGCTTTAGTGGTGTCCTATCTACCCTGGGGACAGATAGCTTCCAGTGGGCCAGGGCCTGGGCACCCCTGTGGCTTCTTCCCATCTACCAGGGGGCTCACCGTTCTCTGGCTCCCTTTGATGTTCCAGAAAGAAGGGCTCCATCCCAGGCCTTACGGCTGCTTTGGAAGCTGCTAATTAAGAGGAGCAGGGAGCTCCACTCCCAAGCCCTCCTCGGAGCTCCATGGGAAGCACCAGGCACCCTGCCTCCTCCCTACAGGCTCTCAGAAGGACTGCTTGTGGATGGCAGGGCTCTGTTGCTTCTGTAGATCAGCTAAGACCAGCTGCCCTCCCACAATAAATAAACCTAGACCGATCCTCCACATGATTTAGGCTTACCAAGCACCGCTTTTGTTTGTTTATTTGTTTTGAGACAAGGTCTCGCTGGGTAGCTCAGGCTGGCCTCAAACTCACTGTGCAGCCCAGTTTGGGCTCAGCCTCACAGAGAGGCCTTCTGCCTCAGTCTCCCAAGTGCTGGGATTACTGGCATGGGCCTCAGGTCTAGCAAGCGTCACTCCTGACACTTGCTTTTTATACCTCTTACTTTATCTCCAAGAAAGATTTCCTTAAAAATATTTACTACATATTAATAGCAGCACATTCCCAGCATGAAAAATCTTGAAAAATATATAAAGTTGATAGGAAAAAAAATGTCCTCTTTCCCCAAGCCCAGAGCCTTTGTTTCCATGCCCGATGCAGGATGGTCCATATTATTGCATGTGCTCCTTTCTGTGTTTATTTCTCGGGTTTTGTATAAATGAGACCATCCTGTCCACATGACTTTGCCGCCTGTGTTCTTTCAGTGGGTCATCTGCCCTGCTGTGGCGAGGAGCACACTGAAGACCCCATGGAGAGGTGCTACCTTCATTCAGCAGGCGAAGGAGAAGAGCAATGACACTCATAGCCCCAGGAAGGGGCACCTGGGAGTGCTGGCACGGGCTGTGTGACCGCTTCCTGCCAGGGTACTTCTGGGTTCAACCTTCAAGGCCTGCAGGGCTGACCCTCATGGGGCTGGGGAAGAGGGGCTAGAAGTCGCAGTCTGGTGGCTTCTGCCTGGCTTTTCTCAGGCTGAATTTATGGCAGCGTTTACAAATGAGGCTGGGTGGAGTGGGTCAGGTTTATAGCATTTCTTGCAAACACAGAAGATTTCATGAGGATGCGCGGCTGATTCCCACATGGGAACAGTTACATAGATGGCAGGCACAGCAGCCTGCAGACTGGACGTGCACTCCCGCCCAGCTGCCTGCAAGCGCTGGAGCTGCAACTCTAGGCCTACAGTGCCCGGATTTTAAGAGGATCCTATGAACTCCATTGTAGGAGAAGTTCAAGCTAGAGACAGACCACTCCCTCTCTAGCTCAGCCGCCTACAGAACAGGTCAGGGCCTTCAGAAGGGAAGACTTGAACCTTGCCCAGATCTTCTGGACTCTGAAGTCTTCCAGTAGGCTGGGACTGTGGCACCAGGAGATTTTGCACTCCGGCAAAGGCGATGGAAGGTAAGAGGGTTCGCATTTCTTTGCATTACTTTTCCATAATTTTGCAATTGGCCATGGACTGTTTAGACCATTATTTTCTCATGCAACAGGAAAAAGTATGCCCCAGGGTCTGATTATTAAAATATATTCCTCATCCACATTTAAATAGTGCAAAGCATTTCTGAGCTTTAAAAGAAGCCGATGGGAATATTCATGGCTTGTAATCTCTAGTCAGGTGGAGATGCCACACCTGACCCCTTGGACCCAGTAGCAGCCCAGGACTGTGTCTTCTTTGCTGATAACTCAGAGACACTGGAGCAGGATGGGGTGGCATGCGTGTGGTCAGGGGACACCAAGCAGGTGGGGACAATGGGGAGTGGAAGCTCAGGGAGTGGCCTCATGCACCCAGGCTGACCTGTTTTCAGCTGTTTCCTGCTCGTGCCTTGCAAGTGCTTCAGCAGTTGCCCCAGAGGCCCTGGGAAGGGAAGCCGTGGGATCGCTAAGAAAGGATACGACCACGGTGGTGACTCAGCTCTCACTGAGCCACGCTAGCACACTCTCAAACAGTGGCACCTTGGGTCCTCTGCTACACGACAATGTAGGGAGATACTTTTGGATGTCACGCGTGGAGTGTGGTCAGGACTGGCATCTAGGAAGTGGAGGCCAGCGCACAGGGTGTACAAGCTCCTCCCCAGCGCAGACCCACCAGCCCCAGTGTCAGTGGTGCTACCGGGTGAGGAACCTGTCCTGCCTGGCACAGGGGGGTGTTAATGATCCAGTGGTTACCCTCCGTCCTTGCCACCTCCACAGCAATGTCCAACCCTAGTGACGGACATTTTTACAGTCGCAGAGCAGATCGGTGCCCCGAAACACTCAGCGTGCTATTCCTTTCAAGTGGCACCCCTCCCCACCTCCATGCTCTGGCAACCCCAAACTGCTGTCATGAACCAGAGCTTTCTCTTCGCAAGGCTACCTTATAACTGGGTCCACAGGCTTTGTGGCCTTTCAGAGCTGTCCCATAGGTTTGCCTGCATAGTTCATGTATCAGCAATCCATTCACTGTTACTGCTGAGTAACAAGCACTCACAGCACAGTTATACCACAGTTTATCCACTTGTCCGTTCATGGACATCTGGGTAGTTCCACTTTGGGGCAAGCATGGCTAAAGCTGCTATAAACCTTGAAGTACACACTTTTGTGTGAACAGAGTATTCCTCTAGGGGAAATCCAGGAGTATGACAGCAGAGTCATGTGGTAGATTGATACTTCAGGTCATGAGAAGGAGCTGAGCCATTTTCCAGGGGCTATATCACTCCATGTTCCTGTAAAAGACCTGTTTCCTCTGCTCCCTTGATTATACTTGGGGTTGTCCAACTTCTTAATTTTAGCTGTTCTATTGAGTAACTATTAGATGCATCTCACTATGGTATTAATTTACATTTTGTTCACATACAATGATGTTGGATAATTTTTCATGTGTTTGTTTACCAGGTAGATATCCTCTTCAATACAATATGTATCCTAGTCTCCTGTCAATTTTTGAAATAGTGTCATTTGTTTTACGTCTTTGAGTTTGAGAATACTCGGGGTCCATGACTTGCCAATACTTTGCCCCAGTTTATAGTCATGTTTCTCTAACTCACCAGCATCGCTTCCAGAGATGTTTTTGATTTTGGTCAAGTCCAGTTGATCGATTATGTCATTCATAAATGGCGCTTCTGGTGTCATCAAGGGCAACACGGTGTTTACGTGACTCAGTCATAGTTAGCCTTTGTGTGACTAAGTTTGTGGCCACAGGATGTGAAGAGGGTGTGGTGTCCCACAAGATCTCTTAGGGAGATGCTGTCTCCCTACCATCTTCCACCTGACACACTTGTGGGGTGTGTGTGTGTGTGTGTGTGTGTGTGTTGCTGGGAATTGATCTCAGGGCCATGCATATTCTGGGTGCACACATGCCCAGCACTTCTACCATATGATTTGGGGTGCCTGTGTGATCACCGGGGAGCTACCTTGGACACAGTGGCAGGCCACATCGTGGGGTATGGGGAGCTGGGAAATCAGAAGACACCGTACCCTAAGAACTGCAAAAGAGGGCCTCTTGCTAATCCTAGAGTGTCTGCAACTGGCTCTCATGAGAAGAATAATAAAAATCTGCTTTACTTAGATTCTTATTATTTTTGATTTTCTGTCATCCTTTGCTGAAGCTAGATGCATCTGATGTGGGCTATTTTATGAAACTCACTAATATTGTGTGGCCACTGACAGCTAGCTTGGTCATCTGAGCTTCTGGCTGCCCACTAGACTTGTTTATTCTGAAACGAACAACGTAAGTGATCTTCTTGATTCGAGAGTTACGGCACCACTGGAATGAAGTCACATGGTTTGTGGGGGGTGACGCTATTTCTCAGCTCCACTGCCCGGCTTATCAATCGGATTTCTAGTGAGGCCGCTACAGTGATGAGCAACATAACCCAGGACTTCCGCTGGACCCACCTGTGGTGAGGTCCTGTGGTCCATTTGAGAAATATGAGCTTACAATGACCTGTGGCCAATTTGCCACTAAAGCGAGAGACAGCCTGCCTGAGGATACAGCCAGAGGAAGGTGGGACGCAGAGGGACAGTGAGGCGCTGTGGGCACACAGGTGACTCAGAGCAGGGGCCTGGGAGACTCATAAACCTTTCCAAACAGAGAAATGTTGAATCTGAGACCAGAGACAAAAAACCAAGAGTGAACATGAGAACAGGAGAGGAGGAGAAAGGACAAAGACGGGGCTGAGTGCAGAGGGCAGGCGGAAAGGCCCAGGGCAGGCCGAGGGCCAGGCAGGAGCAGTCGGGGCACAGGCTGGCGGCTGCTTCCTGTTTGGCCTGAGCTTTTCGAGGCAAGGGCTGGGTCCTTCCCAAGCCCCACGGGCTCTTGCTCGGGAACCTGCAGAGTGCTAGCTGGCCTTCTCTGGAAAGCACAGGAGGAGAGGTTTCTAATCACTAAACCTAATGAATCCAAGCCCCGCACACCTCGTGCAGGCTGCTGCTTGGGCTGGCTGCTATGGTTGGAGACCTGGACAGCCCTGCCTCACAGGCAGTTCTGGCCCCCTGGGTGCACACACACACATGCACACACACACACAGGCAAAGGTGCAGAGACGGGAGAGGGCCCTAAGGGAGCGACACGCACGCATGATCCTTCATCTCCCTGCTGGCAGGCCCCGCCCACCTGCAAGGACTCCAGAGCCAACCCCCGCTGCTGAAAGCCAGCAAACACAAATCAGGCAGCTCATTAGGCCATAATTTTATTAAGCAGCCTTTAATATATTGAATAACGTTAAGCGTTATTATCTAAAACCTAAAGAGGTGTTTTAAAACTTGGTTGAGCAGTTGATTAGAGTTTTTAAAAATATTACTTCTGAGCCAACAAACCAAGGTAATTTTTCAGTTGGTTTCTGGGGGACTTCCAGATTCCATTTTGTGCTGGGGTGGGGGTCCTCTCTGACCTTGACCTAGGGGTACTAAGCAACCAGTACATCACAGGAAGGAGCTTATGCCGTGGCTGCACCTGACTTGTTTCTGACCTCATTGGGATAGAGTAGCATAGGACAATGGATTCCCAATCCTGGGAGTCTGGGATATCAGGGCTGATGGCTGGAGTCATGCAGCCCCATAGGTAGCAGGAGGCAGCCTCAAGGAAGGTGAGCCTCACCTTAGGCTGGGATGGCTCTAGGGGAAAAAAGGTGATGGGTTTGAGTGTCCAGAGATCATGAGGATTCCAAATTCAAGCTGACGCACAGGTTGAACCTCCATGCTGCCCACAGAATTAGGAGAAACAGCAGAGAGAGAGTGAAGTTCACCAGCAGCAGGAGAGGGCAGCACAGGGGGCGCGGCTGGCTTTGTGGTATCTGAGCCAAGTGCATCCTGCTCAGCCTCCAGATGGCCTCTGGCCACGGCCACAGTCCCAATGTCCCCTACGGGGACAATTTCCAGACCCTGAGGTCCAAGGGGACATTTGACCACTAAAAGAGTTGAGGTTCCACATTCATTTTTAATACTTCGAAAACCATTAAGCTGGTGTGTATTATGCATCCCAGTTTTACAGCTGGTCGTTACATTCCAGCTTGGGAAGAGGCTGGGGACAGAGGTGGTTCAGGGGAGGTGACCTGGTTCTGAGGCCTTTTGAGAATTAAAGGAGAGCTCCCTTCTTCTCATTCCAGCTCCTGTGCCTGGTTTCCTGGGGGCCCTGAGCCCAGGGTAGCTGCATCTGCCGGGCCTGGCACTGGCGTGAGGTTTGTCCAGCCATGTGGGCGAGGGGCCTCACGCAGGCTGCCTGGGGCAGGGGCATCTGCTGGGTCTGGGACAGGAGCAGCATTGGGGTTGCTGTAGCCTGCATGTGTGGCGAGCCGTGGAGTGAGGCAGGATGGGGAGGCAGCTGACGAGGGCCTGGCGGTATAGCAGGGGCCCATTTAAGGTCCACTGTGCACTCTGGTCATGCAGAGGCTATAGGTGGAGGAGGCACTGCTGGTGGTGGGTGGGATAGGGACTGCGAAATGCAGAACAGTGCAAAGCAGGGCAACCACCAGGACGGGCCACTGTTCAGGCAGGGGCAGGCACCAGAGCCCCAGATTGGGTGCATGGCGGTGGGGTCAGTGAAGCGGAATGAGCAAGACTAGCTCAAGGGGCGCCCTCGCATCACCCTGCCGATGACTCACCTCCCTGTCACCCCCAGCACAAGGAAACGGTCAACGTCATTCTGGGAAGGTTTTGCACGGGACAGCCATGTGTGAACACAAGCCAGCTGTTTAGGCACACACACTTACATGGAGTGCCCCCCAATTTCACATCTACCTGAAAGTTCAGAACATGTCCATGTTTAGAAATTGGTTCTCTGTGGACCCAGTGAAGGGGAGGTCATGGTGAATGAGAGTGGGTCCGAGTGACCAGTATCCTTAGAGGTGGGACGGACAACACACAGAGACAGCCGAAGGACAGTGACATGGGAGTGCAGTGACTTGGATGAGTCTGCAAGCCAAGGAATAGACAGTGTCTGGAAGCTTCAGCCTGTCCAAACCCCCAGCACATCCACGGAGGACCTTGCTCAGGCTGTCAGCCTCGGCACCCCTGATGCCTTCTGTCCACCCACTAGAGGCCAGAGGTACCTCTCCCACGTGACATCCAAATAAGACTTCAGATGTCACCCAACGGCCCCAGGTGTGGACTCCTGCTGTCATTATTTTGCCCGTGAGCAACGGTAGCTAGGTCGCTCTCCCCGAAGCACCCCCAGCCCTTCAGTGTGAGTAGAAAGGCAGCTCCCGGGAGCCACAGGAGATGGGGCCACTCCTAGTACTAGTGGTCAGAGCAGCAGCCGGGCAGGGAGGGAGGAGGAGGAGAGCAGAGGGAAGCCACGCCTACCGGAGTCTGGGGCACAGACCCACCCTGCGTGGGTGCGTGCTTCACATCACTCCTGCCCTCTGCCCCCCAGCCATGCGAGAGGACACCAGTGAGACCACAGAAGGCACAGGCCAGAGGCCCCAGGGCCAGGACACAGCCGGGCAGCCCTCTGAGTTTCAGGGTGGTGTGGTTCACCTAGCCCATTACCGAGAGATACCACAGCCTGTTTCTTCTTCCTCTTCCTCTTCCTCTTCCTTCTCCCCCTCCTCCCCCTTCC
>PVJA010021528.1:0-27816 GCA_004027025.1 Myocastor coypus | reverse complement strand
GTATTTCATGCATCAAGAAAAGAAACTTATAAGAAATTTAAAAGGGCAAGAAAAAATGTAAGCATCAATTTGGAGCACTTATTTTCATGAAACAAACGTTGCTGAACATAAACAATAAATAAGTAGTAACATAATCATAAAGGAGGATCTTCATATACCTTTTTCAAGAAAGATTAGCTAAACTGAAGATGAATAAATAAATGTCAGAGGTGAACCTCAAGCTTGAGCATATAGACTTGATACCTACTGAGTATTATACCATTTTATAATAGAGCATGTGTACTTTTCTGTGGCCCATGGTACTTTCTCCAAAATAGATCATATACTACTCCACACAGCCACTTAAATAAATATAAAAGAACTGAAATCACCCTATGTGTGCTATCAGACCACACAATGACATAAGAAACTATGGAAAAGGTAAAAGCTAAAAATTTAACAATACACTTCTAAACAACCAATGGATCACAGAAGAAACCAAGGAAAACAATTTAAAATTTATAGAAGTTAAATACAATGTATATAAAACTCACTAGAACCTCTGGTGAACATAATGGAGAAAGCAGTCCTAAGGAAGAAGTTCATTACAGTCAAAGCTTACATTTAGAAAAACAGAAAAACTCAAATAACCTTATGAACAACCATAAGATACTTGAGAAACAATAACAACCAACCCAGGCCCAAACTAAAATTAAGGAAGGTTGGCATAAGGCTCTGCTAAAATGGGGCAAAGGGGAAAAGAAGGAAGGGAAACAGAGAGAGAGAGAGAGAGAGAGAGAGAGAGAGAGAGAGAGAGAGAGAGCGAGAGAGAGAGAGAGAGAGAGAGAGCACAAAGATAATTGTACTACAATATTAGTTCATTGAAAGGAAAAATTAGTGCTTATATTGTGTGATCAATTTTGCATGCCTATAATCTCGTAATCTGTGCAACTACTTTGAAGGGAACAATATGTAATATAATAACCATTGTTAATTTCTTTTTCTTTTTTTAATTTTTTTTTTTATTTTGCAAGGTCTCACTACACAGCTTGGACTCATAGTGGTTCTTCCGTGTTCAGCCTCCCCAGTGCTGGGATTACAGACATGTGCCACCATGCCTGTACTTCATCTCTGGCTCAGCAAGCCTGGGGTCAGGGCCAGCACTGCATGAGGTCCATTGTTAATTTCTTATCATCTTGTTTTGAAATTCTATATCATTTTATTTATTTTTTATTCTCTTTAAAACAAAAAAAGATGGGGTTGGGGAGACAGTTCGGCAATCTAAGCGCCTGCCTAGCAAGCACAGAACCCAGGATCAATTCCCAGTACTGCATGCTGTGCTAGCATCAGAACCTCAGGAGCTCCATGCTGGCCACCAAAACTGAGCACGGGAGTCATGTCTGTAATCCCAGTGCTGGAGAGACCTAGACAGAAGGATCTCTATGAGCCCAAGCTGCACAGTGAAACCCTGTACCAAATACATAAATAAATAATTTAAAAAATTTAAATAAAGATGATAACAAATTGGAAAAGCAATACATGAAGCTCAACAAAACGGCATACTTATATTCCCGACCAATCAGGAGGCTGAGGCAGAACAGAAAATTTGAACAAACCTTAGCACCTGAGCAACTAAACAAGACTTTGTGTCCAAGTATAAAAAACAAAAATTAAAAGCATAGGTACATAGCTCAAGGTCCCGAGTTCAATCTCTGGTACTGCAAGAAGTTAATAATTAATTTATAAAGAAAGCACCTTAAAATGATAAAAGGAAGGAACATAATATCTAAAGGGTATTGTAACATTTTTAAGGGAAGAACACTTAAAATAACATCCTTCATCATGCACCAAATTAATTTCCAGATATTTTTCTTTTAATCTAGATTTCAAAAATTACTAAGCCATTGAAAAGGAAAGTACTTTTAAAAAACCAAAACTGTCCAAATAGTAATGGATATGTTAAAAGGACAGAAAGAAATAAGTTTCTTTCATGTCAGCTTCCAGAATGTGGATGATTACTGGAAATGCAGGCTTTCTATGAGCAACAAAGAAAGTATTAAAAAGACAACGTTTAGGCTGGTCTATTAAAGCTGCAGAGCTGGGAATTGAGGTGATACACTCTTGAAATAAGTACTAGACCAGCACTCACGTGGAGACGGTGTTGAAGCCACAGGCCTTCAACTTCAGCAGGCGGTCCCTCCAGTACGCCCTGGGCACCCGGAAGTAGTGGATAGTGCCTGCTAAGATCAGGAACGGGGAGTCTTCTAGAGTGAAGTTTAAGCCCTCAACTTTGAGGCCCACCCTGCGGTTCAGTAGGCGGGGTGGTGTCAGGTGAGACTGATTAATCCTGCAAGGACAAAGGCAATGCATGAAGTCCTAGATGCACAGGCAGGGCAGATCTGAAAGGTCTTTCCTTCAGAGCCATAAGCATGCCTCCTGGGAAAGAGAGCTCTCCGCAGATATTCCTTGAACCATACCTGGGCCCCTGGTTAGAGCTGAGCTGAGCCATCACTGACAAGGCTGAAGACAGGCACAGGATGCAGTCAAGTCTCACTAGGAAGGTCCCCATGCTGACAGGATAGAGTCAGAGAGATGCAGGGCCCGGGGAGCGCAGCTGGGAGCTGAGAGAGGCTCACTAAAGGATGGTGAACATGGTCGAGGCACCTCCAGAGAGGAGAAACTGATTTTATGGTTCTCTGTATTACCTGGAATCACAGTATCCAACGTCACATCTACTCACTGGAGGGAAAAGCAACGCATAGCGGAGCTGCCTGCTAACCTCCTGGATTTGCAGCTACCAGACGAGCTCTATGAGAGTAATCTCTGGGAAGGCTGTCAGAGACACTCAAAGTGCTAAAGGATGAAATCTTACCATCTGCCGCCTAGCACAGAATAAAGTCGGAGGCATTCAGAATTCCTGCACAGAGGGTCCCACACCTTATCTCCAACCCCTCCCCTCACTTCTCTGCAGTTATGGAACACCATGCTGTGAGTTTTCAGAGCACAGCGTGCACGTGTGTGGCCCTAACTTTCTTGACACTGTTCACTCTGGGGCAAACTTCTTTTTTCTGTATCAGAACACCTATGAATCCAAGATGGACTGAATCGGTGAGTACGGCAAGTGCAGGGGCTGCCCACATGATAGGGCAGTACCTAAATAGTAATGGCTATGTTCAGTGGCTGCTTTACCACCTCAGTTTATCTTTTTTGCTTATCAGGTATAAGTTGTTAACAGGTTCCCCGTGACATTTGAAAGCATGCAGAGAGCACGCACTAATCAAATTCAGTCGTTCAAATTTACATCCCTTAAACTCTGCTATCGCCATTCTACATTCAAATCGACAGGGTTTGTTGTTGTTGTTGTTGTTGTTTTGTCTTTCAATAAGTGCTTTATGAACAAGCACTATTTGCCAAGATCACTAAAACTATGTGGTCTCCAAATGATTCCATTTTACTTTGGGTTTAAAGAGTGTCACCTGGGGCTGGGGAGATAGCTCTGTGGCACAAGTGCCTGCCTGGCAAGTGCAAGGTCATGAGTTCAAACCCCTGGTCCCGCCAAAACAAACAAACAAAAAAAAGAGTCTCACCTGGGAAGAGCCAGGTTAGGCAAAATTTGGGGATTACATGGCCCACAGTTAAACAAAACAGACCGGCAAAGTGGTTCTAGGGAATCCTGAGAGGTTGAGCCCGCCTACAGACTCCCAGACGGCAGCAATCAAGGGGCACAGAGCCAAACCTCTGGGGGCCTGAAGGACTGGCTCAGAGCTCCCTGGAGAGAAGACCTCCCTGAAAGCCCCAGGTAAATGGCCAGGTCCAGAGCGCCAGGGACAGCGCCACCTTCTGCGGCCCGGGCTTCTTCTGCTCCCCCAGGCCCCTTGTGCCCCATCCCTAAGGGAGCCGCGCCCGCCCATCCACTCCCTGGAGACCCGCACCCCCCCACTCCCCCCAACTCCGAAGCGCCTACTTCCCTGGTCCGACAGTTCGCAGCTCTGGGACTCCAAGCATTCCTGCGTGCCCCAGATGGGCGGAGCGGGGCAGGCCGGTGCTCTAACACGCCCACCTGTAGTTCCCTAGCAGTTCTGCAAGCAAAAAGGAGGCTCTGAGTTAGACCTTAATTTAACACCTGTGGTGTTGAGGTGACTCTCACTTAGGCTTGCGGGGTGGGCTGGACCCTTGCAACTCCTTGCTGGGCCCAAGTGCGGCTGTGCAGAGCTATCTCTCCTCTGGATTTTATATAAACCAGATCGTGGATCCAAAGGAAGTAAAAATCCCCTCTATTTAGCAAACTCATCTGGATGTAAAAAGAAAATAAAATCGCTTTGTAGATCAATCCACCAGTGGGCTGACCTCTCCCAGAAGCAACTGTGCCTGTGCTATTTATTTCTTTTGTGTGGGACTGTTGACTCTTGACTAAATTCTGACTGTGGTCTCTCTTTTAATATTAGACCTCTCTCTCTCTCTCTCTCTCTCTCTCTCTCTCTCTCTCTCTCTCTCTGTCTCTTTCTCTCTCTCTCTGTCTCTTTCTCTCTCTTCCTGTCTCTCTCTCTATATATATAGGACCTCATATATATATGTATATATATATATATATATATATATATATATATTTCCTTTTTATTGTTAGCTCTCTTCTAGAAATATCCCTAGTAATGGATTTGACCTTTTCTATTATTTTGCTAATTCATGCCTATTATGTTACTTCCCAGTTATTTCCCTGTAACTTCTTCCCTTCCTGCTATCATTCATAGTTTTCAAACTTAAAAATTTTATTCATCAATAATTCATTCTTGAAATGGCTACCAAATTATCCCTAAGTTTAATTTTTACCTCATTAATTCAAAAGTGAACATTTATATATGCTAAATCACGTGCTTGTACCTGCATTTTGTGTTTTATTCCAATATTCTGTCTATGCCAGGTGTAACATGCAATGAGTGTTGAGCCTTTATCACAGTTCTAAACTCAGGTTCACTCATTTATCATCATAATGCTACTACTTGGTAGATGCTCTTATTAAATTATTAATTATTAAGTTGATGAGTATCTATAGAAAGCCTACTGTATTCCAAGCACTGCCACACACACTGATTATATAAAAATTTAAAATACACCTCATAATAATATGCCCTTGTGGAGCTTGCCATCCTAGTGTGGTAGACAAATAACAGGAAGAATCAATACTTAAAGCCTATACTGCCTTACTGGGTTGTCGGTACTGGAGGCAAGGAATAGAAAAGAGGAAGAGAGGAGTGTATGTCTAGAAGAGACTCTGTTAGGTAGAGGCCTCAGAGCATTTAGAGCAAAGCCCCCCTCTGAGTAAAACACTGTAAGAAGTGAAGGGTAAGAAATTTTGAAATACAACAGTGAAAAGCTCCTCAGGCATAGGGAACAACAAGAACCAAAGCCCTGAAGCAAGGACATGTTGTTAAGTCTGAGGAAGATGTAGGCTTAAAGGTCAGAAGAAGCACCAGATAGGAGGCAGATAAGATCAGAGAGGTTAATGAGGGGTCCAGATCATTCAGGGCTTTGGACATCAAGCCAGTACTTTAACCTTTGCCCTGAGTTAGCTGGGAAACCACTCAAGTGTTTTGGGCCCAGGAATGGCATGTTCTGACTGGCATGCGACTGCACAGTCTTGGTATCTGCAGCAAGTATGAAGGATACTTAGTTGTAGTAAGAGGAGAGTTGATAAGGGTTTGGATCAGGGTAGGAAAAATGGAGGACAGTGTAAGGTGGTTAAATTCTAGATGTATCTAAAGTTACACAGAATATGGGCACAGAACAGGAAGTTAAGGATGTCTCTAAGATTTTTTTATTGAGTTGAGGGAGGATGGTATCTTACTTTTTTCTCATTTCTGAGGCAAAATACCCAACACTCAAGTTGAAGCAGGGTATAACAAATGCAGCAAGTCAGAGACCACCCGACAGGGTTCCATCAAGGCAATGAAGCACAAGATCTAATATTCCTGGGCACGGGCAGAAAAAGGCCACCACAGGGAGCAAGAAAAGTGGGGGATATGGGGGACTTGAAAAAGGCAGGCTGAAGTGATCAGGTGAGGTGTCATTGAAGGGTGCCTGGCAGGGGACAGAATGTGAGGAGGTCTGAGCGAACACCAGTGGTCAAAGTTCTGAGCGTCTGATGCAATCGTATGGCTGCTGTTAGTAGGCATCCTGGTGCTGGAAGAGTGAGTGAGACTGCCTGGCACCTGCCAGATCCCCATTGGACCCAGCACCCAGGCCTGGCATATGAGTGAGACCACCTGGGGCCCACCAGAAACTCATTAAACCCAGTGTGTGAGTGGAACTTCATCCATCAGACACAACTGGTGTGGGGCCCTGAGGCAGAACTCTCTACAGAGAGGCTAGAGGCAAGATCCACACAGCTGATCTGGGAGTAGAACATCTTGCCAGAGTGGCATAGCAGGTTCATTTCCAAGGCCTGCAGCAGGAAAAAGTAGAGCACAGCAGTCACACCCAAGCCACACCCACTTGGACAAGTTTGTACTTCGTAGATCCAGACCTCGAACTAAGATAAGAACTCTACCAAAGCTCTACACCAATAGTCAGAAAAGAATGCTGCACAAATGATAAAGGAGCAAAATGTACTCCCAGGCCCCGAGCCCACCCAGAACAAATACAGGAGACAATGGCATAGAAGAAATTGGAAATCACACACCTGAAATCTCTGAAATAATAGCATCTGAAGTAAAGAAACAACTGCAGAAAGGTATAGAGGAAATCAGATCAGAAATAATTTCTGAAGTAAAAAAAAAAAAAAAAAAGAAATGGTAACTTTAATGAAAGAAATACTAAGTGCTTCTAAAGAAGACACTGATTTTAAAAAGTAGAGAATAGAAAAATGATGGAACCTTTCAATGAGCAATACAAGAAAGAAATAGAATGCATGAAGTAGATCCAAAGTGCCTTACTGGAACTTAAAACCTCAATCACAAGCTGGCAAAACTGTTTCAATTGAAGTGAAAATAGACTTTCAGACCTTGAAGACACCATTGCAGGAAGTAAAAAGGTAAGAAAAGATCTCTTAGAAACAACTAGAATGCAGGAAAAATTAATTCAGCATTGCAAGACTATGCAAAGATGAACATTGTAAGACTAATAGACATGAGTGAGAAAGGAGTCAATAGAAATGATATAAAATGAATATGGACAGATAGCAGAAAACTTCCCAAATATGGGGAAACAATCTGACATTCAGGTAACAGAAGTATATAGAACTACAGCATCAACCCAAGTAAAATCACACCGAGGCATATAATAATCAAGATCCCAGAAATTCAGCAAGGAACAGTATACTAAAAGCTGCTAAAAAAAAAAAAAAATAGATCACATTTAAAGGAAACCCATCAGAATAATGGCAGATTTTTCTTCATAAACCATCAAGTCAAGAAGAGCATGGAACAAAATACTACAAGTCTTTCAAGAAAACATATTCCAACCCAGACTGATACATCCTGCAAAATTCTCTTTCAGGTATAATGGAGAAGTAAATGCTTCCATAACAAAGAATAACTAAAGAGTTTCATGGCAACAAAACCAACCCTATACAGACTACTACAAGATATTCTAGAGGGGGATCAAAGTGACCATGACTTCATGAATGAGAAGGGAAAGAACCCACCAAACAGGGCAAACAATTAAGCACAGGAGAAAAAAATTATGCAACAGCAGTGTTTCAATTCTTTGGTATACAGCAGCAAAATATTTCCATCAGCATACTCTACAAATGGACTTCTCCTGCACCCTATGGGTCATGATTCTGTCTGGGTCTATGTGGTGGATATCAAGAAAATATCAGTAGTTCAGTCTCACAAGTGATGCCTGGTCACCAGTAAGCATTGTGGACACTGTCCACGTCCCTGGCATACTAGAACTTTGTGTGATATCCTATCCCCAAACTGTTAGAAGTGCTGGTCATATATTTGACACTCTGGTCTTTATGTTATGTTTTGTTCTTAGTAATTCTTTACTATCATGAAAACATTCTCTTAGTTGATACTGTTGTATATATTAACCTATTCAAATATTATGTGAGTACTCTGAATTGATCACAGATTCATATATATGATATACAACATCCTGGCCTCTTAATTGGACTCAATTTAATTTTAATTTTGGAATATTGTTTTGAAATATTTAATTTTGAATTAATTAATATTTAATTTTCTGAATATTATTTAATTTTAATTTTTGTTTTATGATTTATACTGTACCCTTGACTTACAATCTACTTATAAGACATGGTATGATATTTTCTCCAAGTATTAGAAACTTTAAAAAGTAAAAAAAAAATAAATGCCTGAGGCTTCAATGAGGGAGGCATGTAAAGAAAGTTTACTACAAGGTCATATGATAAGGTTTGATGCACATGTATCAAATTGCCAGGGTAGGCTTGTAGGAATGTAGTGGTCAATACGTTGTGTCAACTTGGCTGGATCACCTCTCTGGTTCCAAGCCCTGGGGTATGGAGGCCCGTCCTAGAGTGACTCAGAACAAAAAGGGCATATAAAGGGGTTGAGGAAGGATTTGACATTCTGCTTCCTGAAAGGAACTTCAGTCTTTGCAGTTAGCTTGGACATCATCTCCTGGCTTCCAGGATAGACTCTTTGGTCTCCAGCTTGGACCTTCAGATTTCTCTTGCAGATTCTTCAGCTTTCTGTCACAGACCCATCAATCATCCTTCCATTCCTTCCATTGTAGACCCACTGGCCTACTGACAGAGACTTGCACAGAACACTGCATGAGCTTCAGACCTTGGTACTGAATCCTTCAGTCTCAGGTGTGCAGATGCCCTCTACAGGCTTCCTCATCCAACCCTGTGGCTGACCATCATAAGCCAATCTTTTAATTTCTTTATATGCTTGTATATCTTGTGTTATAACCTGAACCACATCTGTTCCTCTAGTAAAACCTTGACTAGTACAAGGATCTTTGATGTTCTTCATCACTTCCTCTGTGTAGAAAGCTTTATGACAAGGGTTAAGGAGGGCAGTGCCGAGGCACTGTCTTGATTTAGCTGAATGGAAGGAAGCAGCCCACCAGCCCCAATTACAGTACTATATGTCCCAAAATAAAACCAGTTCTAACATTTTTTTTTTGGGGGGGGGGGTTGAGACAGTGTCTTGCCATGTAGTTCATTGGGCTGGCCTTGAACACACTAAGTATCCCAGGTTGGCCTCAAACTCATAGCAATTCTCCTGCCTCAGCCTCCAGAGTGCTCAAATTGCAGGTATGTGCCACCATGCCCAGCTAACATTCAATTTTTGCACCAAAAGATGAAATAGGACTTGTTTTCAAGGGTTGTCTTTTTTCATATACAGCAATATACATTTATTCATGTATAACAATCTCCACTGGGGCCCAGCAGGATGGCTCAGTGGTCTAAAGGCCGTGCTTGGGAAAGCTTCGGCAGCTTCAGGGACCGCGGTTCGATCCCCGGCACCACATGCTGTGCCAGCCCTGCCCTCGGGGCGGGCTGAGCCAGCCATAAAAATGAGTGAATAAACAAACAAAGGTTCTGAAACAAGAAAAAAATAAATAAATAAAATTAAAAATTATATAAAAAAACAATCTCCACTAATGTATATACAGTCATGTCATCTTCCGGAATATTATGATAACTCTCCATACCCCAAATTCTGGTCTGAATCCTCGTAATTCCATTTCAGGTAGAACCAATGGTCACAAAATCTCATGTCCAGAAACAGCCCTCTTCTTAAATGAGCACTTCTTGATCATATAGCCTGCTCATAGTGCACTGGCAACAAAGCACTCAGTGATTTTTATCCCATGAATTCTTGTCCCAACTCATGAACTCTTGCAGGTGGCTTCACAAAGATTCCATTAACTCATGTTAACAAAATACTTATGAGACAGGAGTGGCAACAAAATGAGGACAGTTAAGACTGATGGTTCAACCAGGTAGAGTGGCACAAGCCTGTAATCCCAGAACTCAGTAGGCCAAGGCAAGAGAATTGTCAAGAGATCAAGGACAGCATAGGCTACATAATGAGATCAAGGCCAGTCTAGAATACATAGCAAGACTCTTATCTCCAAAAAGCAAACAACAAAAAATGATAGTCTACCAAAAGCCACAAAAAAGAGGCATCAAAATTCAGAAAACATTGATTTCATAAGAGTGCATTAAATATGCCTATTATAACACACAATGTACTAAGTTATAAAGACTCATATTAGACACAACCACATCTATCCATCCTCAAGTGTGCATCTATTCATGCATTGTGTCTGCACTCTAATTGGTCATTTGGCAATAAGTTTCAAGTTCATCTGTTTGCATAGTCATTTACCTCTCTCCAAAGGCTCCTGCTTGTGTGTTTACAAATACTTAATTATACTCTATAATTTGAGTTCTTAATGTCAATAATATTTATATTTAATTGTATATTAACATTGTATAATTCAATTCATACATTATATGTTGTAATAGATATACTAAATGCATCCAGTGAGGGGATGGTCTTAACTGGGGTTTATTTTCAAGGTAAGGTATACATTGCAAACACTCCAAAAAGTCATACTAGGGGCTGGTTTAGATCTTATTTTTAGGGAAAATGATATCTATATTATTTTTATTGTGACAGTTTAAAAAGTAGCTGGAATTTTTAAATATTAAACAAACTCTTCAGGGAACAACTATACTATTGTTTATATAATTCAACTTTCTCCTTCCTTACTGTTGCACCAATTCCAGGAATTTACATTTTGTTAAGAATTCATTATTTAATATTCTATTCATAATTTCTAATTTTAATAATTGCTCATCTAATTAGTCTCTTTTGTTGACAGGCAGACATCCTCACAAGTGATAAAGAGAAGCCTTATTGCTATTTTCAACAAGATATCCACATAGCCAACCAAACAGACCACAGATAACCTGAGCTCCTACTATGAAATGAAACGCAGAGCAAAATAGAAAAGGATCTAGCCGTAAAAGACTCTATATTCATCTCCAGATACATTACCATCTCATTGTAATATGAGTGACTGAAAACCATTAAATTTTAAAATTTTATTACACTAAAGGACACATTTCCTTTAATCCTGCTCAAAATATTCCTATGTATTTTTTATCCATTCATCAGATGATAAGTATTTGAGTTGCTTCCAATATTTAGCTATTACAAATTGTGCTGCTATAAACATGTGGGTACATATATCATGGTGGTATGATGTTTCTCATTTTTTCAGGAAGACACCTAGAAGAGGAATAGCTAGGTCAAGTGGGACCACCAATCCCAATTTTTAAGGAATCTCCACGCTAATTTCCACAATGGTTGTGCCAGTCTGCCATCCCACTGTTATGGTTTGTCTGGTTGACTCCCCAAAGCGTCATATAAGGCACGGGGCAGATGCAGCTAGAAGTGAGTGGCTTGAAGGGGGTGACCAGAGAACCGGAGTAGGGCTCAAGGGGTGGGACCAGAGAGGTGCAAGCCACTAAACTGTCAGCATGTGCTCTGCCCCCCACCCCCCGCATCCCAGGCCCTCCCCAGGTCGGCAATCTTTGGGAGGTGTGGAGAGGGTCATAGTGAATAGGGCAGCACCCTAGCCTCCTGAGCAAATATGGCTCCTAGGGCTTGCTACATAACTCAGGCTGTTTTAAACTATTAAACCTCCAGTGACTGTGAGGTAAATAAGCTTTTCTTTCCTTCACTCATTTTGAGTGTTGGACATTTGTCCCAGCAATGAGAGAAGAGTAATTAAAACACCCACCAACAGTGACAAAGGACTTTTTTCCCAAAGCCTCTCTAGCATTTGCTACTGATTGATTTCTTGATGACAGCCATTCTTTTAGGGGTGAGATGAAAACTCAGGTGTTGTTTTACTTTGCATCTCTCATTTGTATTCATCTTAGAAACCTTCAGAATTCTGTATATGCACCAAATATTAGTCCTTTATGTGAGGGACAACAAGCTAAATTTTTTTTCACATTCTGTGGGTTGTCTTTTCATGCTTTTGACAATTTCTTTTGCTATGGAATAGCTTTTTAATAAGAAAAGATCCCTATTGTTGTTTCTTTGTAGTACTTCCCATGTCCAGCCCTTCAAGAGTTACACCTATTCTCTCCTACAGAAGACTTAGTGTTTGATTTAACATTCAGATTTTTGATCCATTTTGATTTTAGTTTAGTGTATGGTAATAGACATGGACCTATTCAGCATGTGGAAAGCCAGTTTCTTCAGCGCCATTTATTGCAGAGGCTGTTTTTCTTCAAGCAAAATTTAATTTCCAGTGTTTATGCAGTATTGTTTCCATTGCTATTAATTTCTAATTTATAGATTTAATGCACTGTTATTGTGCTAAATTTCTGGAATCTTAGTTATTTTATGTCTTGGTACAGATTTATTTAGGTCATGACTAATTGGAGTTCTATATGCCTCAGCTACTATGTGTCAAATTCTTTTTCTATACATGGAAAATTTTCTACCAGTACTTTTGACTTTTTTTCCCCTGGCACTAGGGATTTAACTCAGGACCTTGTGCTTTCCAGGCAAGCACTTATTCTATTGAGCCATCTCCCCAGCCCATAGAAGCTAGTACTTCTCTGAATAGGTTTTTTACATCATTTGTGCTAACTCCTGAATTTTGATTCACTCTAATCAGTCTTATGTTGTTCTTTTATGCATCATTTGCTCTTGCTTCATTTTTCATGGTCTCTTGCCATTTTTAAGAGATCTTTCTTTTCATGATCACTAAGTATGATCTTCTATGTCTATCTTCTAGATCTGATATTCTATCTTTGCTTTCATTTAGTTTTGTAAAATTTTTAATTTTTTTTATTTTAAAGAGAGAAAAATTAAACAAAATTTCAAAATAAGATAATAGGAGGGCAACAACAGTTAAAACACTAAGAATTGTTATCTTTAAATTAGTTGCTAAGCATACAAGATATCAGCCTTAAATCGCCCAAACTGTATTAGCACAAACATTCTTTTCAATGGCCTAAGAGAAATTAGGAGCATAACTATCTCAACTATCTTTTACATATATTTTTGCTTTTTCCTTCCTTTGTGTTTTTTTCTTCCTTTCTTCTCCATTCCTAGTTTCTCTTTCCTTGTGAAATTTCTTCTCACTGTACAATATCTATTGTGCATTCTTGATCTTACTTATTTCTCCATCTTCCCACACTAGAGACACAATATGATGTTTGTACATATGTGTTTGTTTTATTTCATTTAGGAGTAAGGTCTTGAGTCGCATTCACTTTTTTAAAAAGTCTCCAGTTTAACTTTTTTAAATGGCTGATTAGTACTCTATTGTACAAAAAGACCACATCTTTATTCAACTCTTGGCTGATGGGCATTTGAGTTGTTTACAAGACCTTGCTATTACAAACTGTGCTGCTATAAACATGACTGGAAATTTATCAATGTGATACAATACAATGTTTGTAATTTTTCTGGAAAGATACCCAGAGAGGGAATAGCTCCGTCAAACGGAGTGGCCAATCCTAGTTCTTTGGGAAATCTCCACACTGATTTCCACAGTTGATTGCAACCGTCTACACTCACACCAATGGTGAAGAAGGTTTTTTTTTTTCCTTTAACAGCCCCTCCAGCATTTACTATTAGATGATTTCTTACTTTTATTTTCCATATATTTAGTATAGGATCTACAGTGTCTCTCTACACAGACTGGACTCGTGGTGATCCTGTTTTCAGCCTCCCAAATTCTGGGATTACAGGTGTAATCCAGCACACCCAGTCTCGGTCACCATGTCAGCACACCCCAGGCATGGGACCAACACAGCACACCTAGAAGCAAACCCTGGTCCCTGCCACTGCCTAAGCAGGTGCTTTAATCTGCTGATCTTATCTGGCAGGCCCACTGGTTGATTTCTTAATAATAGACATGCTTTCTAGGGTAAGATGGAATCTCAGGGCTGTTGTAATTTGCATCTGTAAAATGGCCACTGATGTTAAACCAATTTTTCATGTTTATTTGCTATTTTATTTCTTCATATGAGAAGTCTGTATTAAACTCAGATGTCCACTTTTAGATTGAGCCTGTGAATTTGAATGGTCTGATTTTGTTCAAGACAAGTATATCCAATGTTTCCATTCGGTGCGGAAACTTTTTAGTAAGATGAGATCCCACTTATTCTTTGTGATAGTTCTGTGCAATTGCAGTGTTATTCATAAAATCGTTGTTTGCATTAATGTCTTCAAGAGTTTTACCTATTCTATCTTCCAGTAGATTTAACATCTCTGTTTAAATAGATTTTGATCATTTTGCATTTAGTATAGTGCATGGTGAAAGATATGGGTTCAATTTTAATCTTCAGTATGTGCACAGCCTGCTTGTCCGGGACTATTTAATAAAGGGTCTATCTTACTTCAGCGAATGTGTTTTGCACCTGTGCCAAAGATAAAGTGGATGAGTCTGTCTGAAGCTGTTTCAATATCTTTTAATCTGTTTCACTGATCTTTGGATCTTTTTTTGCCAGTACCATACTGTTTCTATGACAGAATCTGAAGTCAGGGATTGTGATGTCTCCTGCCTTACTTTTGTTGCCCAGAATTGTCTTTGCTACTCTAGGTCTCTTCTGGTTTCAAGTGAATTCTGGGATTATTTTCTCTAACTGTGAAATATGCTATTAGAATTTTGTTTGCAATTGTATTAAAATTGCATAATGGTTTGGGAAGTGTGGCCATCTTCACTATATTAATTCTTCCTGGCAAGGGCAAGGGATATCTTCTAGTTTCTGATATCCTCTTTGAACTTTTTCAGAGCACTGTCGTTTTCAATGGAGAGGTTGTTCACACCCTTCACTAGACTGATTCTTAGTATTTCATTTGAGGGATGGTATTGTAAAAGATGTTGTTTCCATAACTTCCTTCTCAGGGTGGGAGTTATTACTCATGTACAGGAAGACTACTGAGTTCTGAGGTTGACTTTGTATCCAGCTATGCTACTGAATTTGCTTTTTAAATTTAGCAGCTTTTAATGGACTTATAGGGGTCTTCTGTGTAGAATATCATGTCATTTGCAAATAATGATAATATCACTTTTTCTTTTACTACCTATTCATTTTATTTCTCTCTTGTCTAATTGCTCTGGTTAAAATTTCCAGGACTAAGTTGAATAAGAGTGGAGACGATGGACATCCTTGTCTTGTTCCTGATTTTAGAAACTTTTCAGTCTTTGTTCACTTATTATTGGATGTTGGTTGCTATAGATGTCTGTAATCAGACTGAGATAAAGACTATCTATTTCAATTTTCTGTTGGGCATCATGCATGGGTGTTTCACTCTGCCAAATGATTTTTCCTCATCTATTAAGATGATCCTAACTTTTGTTCTTTGTTTTGTTAATATGATGTATTACAGTTAATGATTTATAGCTGTTGAACCATTCCTACATCCCTGAGATGTACCCCACTTGGTTATGGTTTATGACCATCTTGATGGTTTTCTGCATTCTGTTTGCAACTATCTTATTGAGAATATTTGCATCTGTGTTCATAACAGAGTTTGACCTGAAATTCTCTCTAATGGGGTTCTTTTCTGATTATGGTAATGATTGCTTCCAGGTTAATGATTGCTTCCAGGAATGAATTTGGGAGTATTATTGCTCTTTCAATTTCATTAAAGATTTTGAGAGGGAGTGGTATTAAGTATTTTCTAAATTTCTTGTAGAATTCAGTAGTCAATCCATCCAGGCCTAGACTTTTCTTTATTGGTAGGTTTTTACTTACATCTTTAACTTTATTGATAGTGGTTTATGATTTATTATATTATTATTATTATATTATTTAGGACAGGGTCTCAGGGTCTACAGGGTCCCACCATATGTCGGACGTATAGTGATTCTCCTGTTTTCAACCTCCCATGCCCAGTCTAAATCACTGTCTCAGCACACACAGGGGGTTGATCCCCTGCCACTGTGTTCTGCCCAAGCAGGTGCTTTAGTTTGCTGAGCTACCTGGCTGGCCCTTATTTAGGATTTTTACATCTTGATTCAACTTTGGTAATTAATATGTACCTTAGGACATCTATCCATTTCTATATTTTCTACTTTATTAGAATGCAAATTTTCAAAGTAGGTATCAATGATCTTCTGGATTTCTAAAGGAGCCATTGTGATTTCATCCTTTTGATTCCTAAGTACATAAATTTGAGTCTTTCCTTTTATGATAAAGCTTTATATGGTTCATTGATTTTATTTAATATTTCAAATAACCCACATCTTTGATTCACTGGTTCTTTATTCTGCTTTTAGTAGTGTGTTCATTTCTGCTTCGATCAGTGTAATTTCCTCCATTGTATGAGCTTTTGGATTAATCTGCTCTTCTTTTTCTGGAAGTTTGACTTTCACCACTGTTTAATGGCTCTTTCTGTTTTCCTGATGTAGGTATTTATGGTTATAAATTTCTGTCTCAGGACTATTTTCATTGTGTCTCATAAGTTCCATTGTTGTATTGTCATGATCATTTAATTTTAGAAGCCATCTAATTTCTTCCTTAACTTCATTGTGATCCATTGGTTGTTCTGGAAGGTGATATTTAATTTCCATGTACTTACAAAGTTCTTGTGGTTTCTTTTGCCATTGATTTCCAACTTCATTGCACTATGGCCTGATAATATGCATAGAATAATCTCAATTGTACTTACTTAAACATGTTCTATGAGCCACAATGTGGCCTATTTAAGAGAATTTCTCATGTGAAGCTGAGAAGAATGTTTTCTGATGTGGATATCTACTAAGCACACTTGTTCAAAACTTTGGTTCAGTTCTAATATTTTGCTATTGATTTTTTTGTCCAGTTGATCTATCTTTCTGTAACAGTGAAATACTGAGATCCCCTAATACAACTGTATTTGTGCTCATTTGATTTTTTTCATGCTCATTTAAAATTTATTTTATGTAGTTGGGCACACTGATATTTGTTGCATATAAATTTATGATTATTATCTTTTCCTCTTGGATTGTTACCTTTACAACAATATGATGTTCTTCTTTCTCTAAATATTGGCATGAAATTTACTTGGTCTGCAAATAGAATAATTATTCTTGTTTTTCTGGATTCTTGCCACATGCACTACTGCTTTTTATCCTTTGACTTTCAGTATAAAAATTTCTTTTTGAAATAAATGTGTTTCTTGTGTGCAGCAAGTTGTTAGAGCTTGCTTCTTGACACATTCTTCCAGTCTGTATCTTTTTATTGGTGAATAGAGTCCATTAACTTTGATGCTCATAACTGATATGTATTGACTTATCCTTGTCATGTTATTTCCCTGTTGTTGACTCCCTCTTTTTTCTCTCCTTTTTGTTTGTGTTTCCTGCAGGATTCCTTCTGTTAAGGTTCATGGAGCTGTAGTAGGACTCCATGCAGTAGTAGTATCTCCATGTAGTATTATTATCTCTTTTTATTTACTTAAAAATTTTTAATTTTATTTTTTTTTCTTATTTCAGAACCTTTATTTGTTTATTCACTCATTTTTATGGCCGGCTCAGCCTGCCCCGGGGGCAGGGCTGGCACAGCATGTGGTGCCGGGGATCGAACTGAGGTCCCTGAAGCTGCCCAAGCTTTCCCAAGCAGGTGCTTTAGACCACTGAGCCATCCCGCCAGGCCCCTATTATCTCTTTTTAGAATGTCCTTCAAAACATTTTGGAGTGCTGGTTTGGTGGCCATAATTTCCTCAGATGTTCTTTGTGACAGAAGTATCTTATTTGTCTATCAGCTTTGGAAGTTAGTTTTTCAGGGTGCATCAATCTGTGCTGCAGTTTATCTGCTTTTAGAAACTGAAACACTTCACTCCAAGCTCTCCTTGACTTGGAAATTTGTGCTGAGAAGTAAGCTATGACTGTGATGGGCTATCCTTTATAGATGATTTGCTTTGTTTTTCTTAACAGCTTTTAAGATTCTATTCTGGTGTTAAATTTCTAAAATCTTGACTGCACATCATATAGATATGTATGGCACCACTGCAGTTTTGTTTTTTTAATTTTGGCTAACTAGAGTTCTATATGCCTCGCTTTTCTGTATGTCAATTCTTTTTTTGTACCAGGGAAGCTTTCTTCCTTGATGTCTGAAATTTATTTTTTTCAAGTATCTCTTATGCTATCTCCTGCTTTTTCACTGACTCCTATCAATGTTAATTTATTGTTATTTGCATCATCTAGAAGCTGGATTGATTTCTCATGGTCCCTTGCTATTTTTAAAATATCTTTTCACAATCACAAGCTGTAAGCCTGCCTACTATACCTGAGATCTTATCTTCACATTGGCTTAATCTGCTGTGGATACTTACAATAGAATTTTTATTCTCCTGGATATCTGCTTGAATCTGCCTTATGGATATCATTTCTTGCCTATTGAGCACCAATGACTTCCATAATTTTAAGCTCCTCTATTTTTGTCTTTAGCTGTTCAAGCATCAATAAACATGGTTTTCTTTGTGAACAACATCTCTTCAGTTATCTGAGAAATTATATCTGACGATATTTTCTAGAGTCTCAACGAATTACTCTGTCACCACTTTGGAGAGGCCAAGGGGTTGGCTTTGGGGTTATTTCACATCATTGCCCCCTGGGTTTGCCTTTGGTGAGCTGGATATCTCAAAATAACAGTTTTATAATTGCATTGATTTGTTTATTATTTTTCTTGTTTTTCTGTGTTTAGGACAGGGCCTACAGGGTCTATAGTCTACAGTCTACATAGACCAGACTTATAGTAATTCTACTGTTTTCAGCCTCCCAAGTGCTGGCACTACTGGCACATATCACCACATCCAGTCTATCTTTTCTTTCCTTTTACTGTGATATTGGCTAATCCTCTTTCAAGGAACCAGTGGGTCAATCTTTCTTTGTTTGGGTTTTTTAGTCTCTATTTCATTGATTTTTGTTCTAATCTTTATACTTTGTTTTCTTATATAGTGGATTTTGTTTGCTTTTGTTTCTCTAGGATGTTAAAAAGCATCATAATTTTATTTATTTATTTATTTTACTTAGACTCACTGTTTTGTAATGTAGGCATTTATAGCTATAACCTTCCCTCATGTGTCGCTTGAGCTAAGGCTGCTCTACTGGTCACAGACTAGAGGAACACTTCCAGTCTTTTGTACACTTCCAGTCATTTTGTTCCATAAGTTTTGATATGTTGTACTGGCAGTACCATTTCATTCTAGAAAGTGTCTTATTTCTTTTTTAATTTCTTCTTTGACCCAATGATTATTTGAGAATATGTTTAATTTCCACGAATTTGCATATTTTTTGTGGTTTGTTTTGCCATAGATTTCTAGTTCTATCTCTTTATCACATTTGAAGGATAATTTTGATGGACATGTCAGTCTTGGTTGGAAGTTTCATTTAGGTCTAGAAGCATTTAAGGTCTGTTATGAAGTCTTCTGCAATTCTAATGAGTTAACTTTTATGAGTGATTTGTTGCTTTTCTCTGACAGCTTTTAAATTTCTGTCCTCATCCTGGACTTGTGGATTTTAAACTGCATGTTGTGATTCTTTTCTTTTCTAAGAATAGATATTTACAGTTTCATATATCTTGCTTGCCTAGATGTTATATACATTTCCCACAATTGGAAATTTTCTGATATGACTTATGTAAATAGGTTTCCTTTATGCTATTTACAGTGTCTTCAGATTTTTCACTAATTCTAGTTAATCTTTTCTTTTTTAATATGATGGCTGGCTCAGCCTACCCTGTATGCCAGGGATTGAGCAGTGGTCCCTGCAGTTGCCTAAGCTTTCCTATGCAAGTGCTTTAGACCGCTGAACCATCTCACCAGTCCTAGTTAATCTCATATTAGTGGTTGTCACATGATGTAGCAGATATTGTATCCCTTTCCCATGATGTCATTTCTTTAGATATCTCTGGGTATACTGTCACTTGCATCAGCCCTATTTTCTAGATTGGACATTCTCCACACATTATTTCTCTCTGAAATCTACACTTTAAAAAAGAATGTACTTAGTACAGGGTCTACAGGGTCTCACTATGGGATTACAGATGTAATTCACCACGCCCAGTCTGTCACAATCTCAATGCACCCTAGACGCAGGGCCAGCACAGCACACCTGGAAGCAAACCCCAGTCCCTGAGTCTGCCTAAGCAGGTGCTTTAATCCACTGAGCTATCTGGCCTGCCCATTTGCTGACTCTTGATGTCATTTTTTTGTACCCAGAATTATTTAGAAAGTTTTTACTTATACCTATGTCTCTACACTGTTGATTTTTTTTTTTAAGACAAGATCTTGTTATGTATCCTAGGCCAGCCTCAAACTCATGGGCAACCCTGTTTCCTCAGACCCCCAAGTTCTGGAATAGCAGGCATTTCCCACCATGCCCGGCATGTGCAAACACTTACTTTGTAGTCCTAGTCAAGAAATCTTTGCCTATGCCTATGGCTTCAAATGTTACCTGTGTTTTCCTCTAGCAATTTCAAAGATTGTGATCTTGTACCTAGATCTGTGCCACACTTTAAATTGATTTCAGTATAGAATGAAAAATAGGAATTGAGTTTCACTCTTCTGCCTAAGGATATCCTATTTTGCCAGCACAATGTCTTCAAAAAACAACAACAAAAAACTGCCTTTTCATCAACATACAATTTTTGCAGATTTGTCAAGAATCAGATGGTAATTATAGGGGGTTCTGTTTCCTCTATTTTAATTTACTAGTGTATATGTCTGGTTTTATGCCAGTACCACGCTACTTTTGTCACTCTACTTGTGCAGTGTATTTTGAAATTCAGTATTATGATGCCTCCAGAACTATTCTTTTTGGTCAGGACTGCTTGGGGTCTTTTGTGTTTCCATATGGATTTTAGAACTTTTTTGTATCTCTGTGAATAAAATCATTGGTATTATGATTGTATTGAACCTGTAGATAACTTTTAGTAATACAGCCATTTTAATAATAATAGTCCTGCTGATCATGCTATGATTTCTCCAATTTCTGGTGTCTTCTTGTAATTCTTTCCTCTGTATTCTGACGCTTTTCATCACTTTGTGTAGGTTAATTCCTAGCTATTTTATTTTTGAAGCTACTGTGAATGGAATTGTTTGCCTGATGTTTTCTTGGTTTGTTAATTATTAATGTATAGGAAAGATATTACTTCTCATATACTGATTTTGTGACCTGCTACTTTGAGGCTTTTATTGATCTTAAGTCCCCAGGTTGGGTTTTTAGGATCATCTTAAGTGAAGGATCATACTGTCTGTGAATAAGGATAATTTGACTTACAGCTTCGCTATTTGATTTCCTTTTATGGCTTTCTCTTGCCAATTTATCTGGCTAAAAGTTTTAAGAACTACTGTACTGAACATGAGTTAAAATGGGCACCCTTCTCTTATACCTGATTTTAAAGGAAAAGCTTTCATCTTTTCCCCATTCAGTATGATGCTGGTTGTTGGTTTTGTATATAACTTTTGTCCTATTGAGGAAATATTACTCTACTAGTTTTTTTAAAAAAAAATCTTGGATACTACATTTTTAAAAGCCCTTTTTGCATTGAGATCATGTAATATTTATCCTTGATTCCATTTATGTGATATATTACATATATATTTTTTTGGGGGGGGCGGGATTGGGGTTTGAACTCACAACATTGCACTTGCCAGACAGGCACTTGTGGCACGGAGCTATCTCCCTGGCCCCTACTGAACCATTCTTACCTGCGATGAAGCTGACTTAATCATGTTGTAGTCTTTTAATATGTGTTGAATTCCGTTTGCAAGAATCTTATTGAAGACTTTTGCATGTATATTCACCAAAGCTCTTGATCTATAGTTTCCTTGTTGAGTATGTTTTTATATCAGGATGATACTGAGCTCATAGAATGGATTCAAAAGCATTCCTCCCACTTTAATTTCCTGGTATAATTTAATCAGCACTGGGTATTTGTATTATTTCTTCTGTAAAATTAGTAAGACTCAGCAGTAAGCTATTTGGGACCTGGCTTTTCTTTTGTTGGAGGGATTATTGCTGCTTCAATATCACTGCTTATTAATTGATCTTCTTATATTTTTAAATATCCTCTTGGTTCAATTTGATATGTCATGTGTCTCAATATTCATCCACTTCTATTATTCTCTTACTGAAATGTTTACAAAATTTTCCACTAATCCTATGAATTTTAGTGGTATTCACTGTAACATTTATTTTTATCTAATTCTATTAGTTTTTCTTTTAGTTTAGCTTAATATTTATAAATCATTTTTATCCTTTCAAAGAACAAACTGATCTTTTTAAAAAATGTGTTAGTTAGGTTCTTAGTAAGAAACTTAGAACACTGATTTATGAGGATAAATTCTACTTGTCAGAGAAAAAACAGATCGCAGGTAGCCCCAGAGCTGAGGAACAACTTTGATTTTGCTAAAATCTGTGAGTCCACCACTTTCTGATCCACTTTGTGCTGCTTTGAAATCTGGTATCTCTCTTTCTTGGTGTCAAATATCTCACCCACCTGGTGTCTGGGTTTCCACAGCTTCTTCTTCTTGAAGTAAGCATCACTGAGGTGTTTGGAGATTTTCACTTTGCTGGTATCAATTTTTGTAGAGGTGGCAATGACTAATTTCTAGTGTGTTGATTTCTATTTTCATCCCATTGTAATCTAACAATGTATAAAATTATTGCAATTTTTTTATTTGTTAAGACTTGGTCTATGACCTAAAATATGGTCTATTCTGGAAAGTTCTGTGAGTTGCTGACAAATGAATTCTGCTACTATCCATTGAACACTGTAGTTACATGTTAAATCCACTTGATTTATGTTTTAACTGACATTTTTTTTTTTTTTTTTTTTCTGGATGATCCATTTATGAGAGCATGGGATTCAAGTTGCTCAATGTAATTGTAATGAGATTGATCTGTTTTTGTCTTTTGTGGTACTGGGGGTTGAACTCAGGATCCTGTGCTTGTCAGGCAAGCTCTGATTTTACTGAGCAGCTATCTCCCTGGCCCTTGATCTTTTTTTTTTTTTTTTTTTTTTGGTATGTTGAGTAGTGTTTCTTTTCTAAAATTGGGTACACCAACATTTGGTACTTATGTACTTAGAGTCATTATATACCTTCTTGGTGGATTGTTGTCTTTGCCAATATGTGATTACCTTTTTCATCCCTTTTAATTTACTTCAAGTTTGCTTTTTTTTTTAAAGATACAAATACAGCTTCTTCTGAAATATAGCTTTTGGAAACCACTTACATATTATACCATTTTTTCACTCTATATATACATGTGCCAAATAAAGTAACATTCTGAGATGCCAGGAGTTAGATCTTCAACATTATCTTTTAGGGTCACAATTCAACCTATAACACCTTCTCCGATTCTTCAGTGGTATGCTGTCATTCAGCTTTAACACAGTTTTTTTTTTTTTTTTTTTTTTTGAGACAGGGTCTCACTGCAGTTCAGGCTGCTCTTGAGCTCACTTTTGTAGCCCAGGCTTGTCTCGAACTCACACTGATCCTCCTGCCTCAGCCTCCCGAGTGCTGGGATTACAGGTGTGCGCCACCACGCCCGGCTTAACACAGTTGTCTTAACACATACTTGACCTTACCACAGGTTTGGCTTTCAAGAACCAATGAATACAAGGCACCTTGCAGAAAATTTACTTTTGTTCCAGATCACATGTGAGGTTTTGAGTAGGTCCTGTTGCCCACATGCCAGTTCTAAGAATGGCCACATCCTAACACCTAAAACTTCAGAAGCAGCAGTATAAAACAAAAACACATTCTTGGCTCTCATTCATAGAAAATGTTTAATTAATTTTATTTGGTTTACTTTACATATAACGATCATATTCATTATAAGGAATTTATAGCTGTACATAATGTATCTTCATTTTTCTTTTTCCCCCCAATTCCCTCCCATCCCTTCATCACTTCTTCCCCTCTTTATTTACAAACACTTTGTTTTCATTTTTTTCTATTTTTTTTTCTTTTCCCCATCCTTCCCCATTTTACTCATAGGGATTAATTCTGAAGTTCTTAGATAGAATGAAGAGCTTTTAAGCAAGATCTACAGGTGATTTTGATGCAGCTAATTTCAATTCTTAATTGTACATTGAAGGTTTCTATTTTGAGATTTGATGTGGTTTCTGCAGTGTTTCCATAAACAGACTGTTTTTTAGCAGTGGAAAATCAAAAGATACCCAAAAGAGAATGAGGAAAGAATTTACTCACCCAAATAAGTATTTAGTGAGAGTTTCTCATATGGTATACATTATTTTATGAGTAAAGAAAAACAAAGGAGGGGATCCAGCCACCAGGGAACTAACAATCTACTGGACAATAAACATCAGTATATAATATACCACTATGTCAGAAAATGACAAGTCCTGGGCTTGCAAGATGGCTCAAGAGACCAAGCATTGCTTAGGCAAGCACAGGGTTCAATCCACTGCACCACATGCTGGGCTAGCCCTGCCCCCAGGTGCAGAGCCAGCCACTGAGACCAAGTGTGGTGGTGTGTGCCTGTAATCCCCATACTGGGGAGGCTGAAAGTAGGAGGGTCACTATGAGTCCAAGCTGCATAGTGTAGACCCTGTAACAAATACATAAATTTTCAAGAAAATGTTACGGTATTCCTTCATAGCATATGCAAGAAAGAGATGTTCAATGGGAAGGGTTGGCAGATTTAGCAAATAAAAAATACAGGATGCCTAGTTAAATTAAGAACTTAATAAATAGCAAAGACTTTTTTAGTGTGACTATGCTTCAAATATGGTCTGGCAATCTTGTATTTTACCTAACCACTCTATCCTCGGGATATTTCTAGTCTCAGTTTAGTGACTGGGTGTTGATTCTCTCTTCTTATGTTGCCCTAACATCAATTCTTTCTTTTTTTTTTCTTTTTTCTTTTTTTTTTTTTTAAAGCCTCTTTGCAGCAAGCACTTTGGGCTGCTCTTTCAGCTCTGCAAGAGACGTTGTTTTTACATGTAGTTAGAACTTACACACTTCCCTGATTGGGACACATTAATTACATTGCTCAACTAGGGACTTCTATATGCAGCAAATTCAGTGAATAGGGCAAACAGTAGAACCTGAGAGGAGGGCAAAGAGAATGCATTCAAGTCTAGAAGACCACAAAAACAATATTGGGGTGAGGGTATAACTCAGTGGTGAAGTGGTTTTCTACCATGTCAGAGCTCTGGGTTAGATCTTCACAAAACAACACCCAAAGTAAAAAGCCATAACAAGAAAATGTATAACTATATTCAGGAGCAAGGAAAAATAAGTGGAAGTTCTAGTAGCAATAAAAACATTCAGCACAAATACAGAACAGTGGCAGTGTGACTCAGTATAAGGTGGAAGAAGCCATAACATGGCAAGTCCTACTCTTCCCTAAATGTCAAATCCATGTACCAATTGCACACTTTACAGTTCAAAAGATGTTCCATCTAAACTGAATATCCTGCCGGGCGTGGTGGCGCACACCTGTAATCCCAGCTCTCGGGAGACTGAGGCAGGAGGATTGGTGCAAGTTTGAGACCAGCCTGGGCTACAAAAGTGAGGTCAAGGCCAGCCTCAACTGCATAGCGAGACCCTGTCTCAAAAAGACAAAAAAATAATAATAATAATAATAATAATAATAAAATAAAATGAATATCCTCTTGAGTATGGAAAACTTAGGATAAACTTCCACTTTTTATTACCAGAGTGGTTTCAAAGAAGGCTCCCCCAAGGAGAAGAAGGAGACTTCAACTTGCCCTGTGAAATAGGTTTGCAACTCATCATCCCAGAAAAAGATTTTCAGAATGCATTCATTTTCAGAAGGCATAGGCAAATTTGTGAGGTAGAGTTAGAAACAGAAAACAACACTTCACATTCTTCAGTTCTGATGAAGAGGATCACACTGGCCCATTTACAAGAGAATGAGGCCAGCCCTTACAAATTTACAGAGTGGGCCAGAAACAGGTTGATCTTCATCACAATTCTGATTTTGCAAGCTTGTGTCTTTACTGTTTCTGGGGGTAAATTCAGTCTGTACAAAATGACTGTCTATGCATAGAGTAGGCTCAGTCTTATGAAGGCTCTGCTGGAACTAAAGATGACTTTAGCTTTAGAGTAAGGACAGGAAACTTCTCGGGCACTTAGTGGCAGTTGAATGTCCCTGTGAATCTCTGATGTTGGTGTCCTCAGCCTTAAAGAGCTGTAAGACAGGTTATTATGTAAATTCAAAGCTTAACCTTGTTTTTTCAATGTTTAGATAGGAGACACTAACTGATTAATATGCCCATATGCAGAGCTAAACAAGAATGTGACCTCAAGTTTTAAGGACACTAATACAAAATACAGGTCAAGCTTTGTTCTGTTTTTAATCACCTATTGGACATCTGTAGGCCCAAGTGAGTAGTCATACATTTTTAGCAAAAACTGCTTGTAAGTTCCTGACTGCCTCTGAAGAAAACAAAACCCAGCCGGGTGTGGTGGCTCATGCCTGTAATCCCAGCACCCGGGAGGCTGAGGCAGGAGGATTGGTGCAAGTTCGAGACCAGCCTGAGCTACAAAAGTGAACTCAAGGCCAGCCTCAACTGCATACCGAGACCCTGTCTCAAAAAAAAGGCAAAAAAAAAAGAAAGAAAACAAAACCCATACTTTTAATGACTAACTGGTTTAGTGTGCTGATATTTTGCTCCTCCACATGGTGGTGCAGAGCTGTATTATTTTCTCATTTTCCCACTTTCTCCTTTTCTCCCAGCATGAGTCATTCTTTCTTTCTTATCACCACTGCCTTCCACCCCCTTTGATGGGCGCTTACATTTCTTCTTTACCTTCATGTAGGCCCATCACCTCACTTGGCTGATGTTTTCTTGCAAATAAGTTCCTTATATGTTTTAGAAATCACGTCCTTATAAATCATGCAAATATTTCCCCATTGGATTGACTTCTCACTGTTTTCTCTGCTATGCAGAAGCTGTTCAGTTTAATGTAGACCCATTTGTCTCTGCTTTTGCCACTTATGTTTTTGGGGTGATACCTATGAAATCATTCCAAGGGTCACTGTCATGAAGCCTTTCTCTTCTTTAAGGAGTTTCATAGAGTCAGAGCTCAAGTCTTTGATCCAGTTCAGTGCAATTCTTTCATCCATTTAGATTTTTGCATATGGTATAAAAAGAAAGGTTCAATTTTGGTTATTTTGCTTATAAAGTTGTTGCAGAATAAATCCAGCTTCTTGCATACAAGACCCTTTTATATAGTTAAATATTGTTTGTAGAGGTGAGGAGGCAGTATAATAACACTGTCAGATTGTTCAGTCTTGGAAGGTCTTATCTAGAGGGTCAGGCATCTAATGGAACAATGCCATGAAGGAGACACAAAGGATTCCTGAAGTCTACCCTGGTTCAATTCCAGGGAATGGAGGTGGGAAGGAAAACCTGGACTTTCTCCTTTGGTCATCTATTACTATTATTATTATTATTATTATTGTTATTATTATTATTATTATTTTGTATTTTAGGACCAGAACTCGTAGCGATCCCCATTTACAGCCTCCCAAGAGGTAGGATTACAAGCGCACACCACCACATCCAGCCACCACATCAAACCCCTGGTCCCTGCACCTGCTTGCAGGAGGAGCTTTACTCCACTGAGTTATTTGGCCACCCTGCTTAGGTCATCCTATGATGATGTCTCCTGCTCAGAGCACCACACCTGTGTCTATGTCCCTCCCACTACATGTTGAAATTGTTTCTTACTTGCCTGCCTTTTAATCCATAAGACCTATCCAAATTAAGTAGTACTTGGTCATCAGAGTACATCCTGGACCTAATGTGGTATTCCTTGATAAGTTTTTCTTATGTTTGCTGTTGCTTTTGCTATTTATTATGCAGCCAAATAA
>PVJA010021527.1:12816-35574 GCA_004027025.1 Myocastor coypus | reverse complement strand
CTTTTGTAGCCCAGGCTGGTCTCGAACTCACATCTATCCTCCTGCCTCAGCCTCCCGAGTGCTGGGATTACAGGCGTGCACCACCACGCCCGGCTTAAACAACCAATTCTTTTAAAAAAAAAAAATTGGGGCTGGGGAGATAGCTCCATGGCACAAGTTCCTGCCTAGCAAGTGCTAGTTTGTGAGTTCGAGCCCCAGCCCCACAAAAAAAAAAAAAAATTAAGGGCCCGCAAGACAGCTCAGCAGACTAAGTGCTTGCTTAGGTATACACAGGGGTCAGCATGTGATCCCTAGCAGCACATGCTGAGCCAGCCCTGTCCGTGGATGTGCTGAGCAGGTGATGGAGTCTGGGCATGGCGGTGCACACCAGTAATCCCAGCATTAGGGAGGCTGAAAAAAGGAGGCTCACTATGAGTCTCAGCTGTGTAGTAAGACTCTGCACACACACACACACATATACACACACACACACACACATTAAAATCCACTCTTCATATTCCATGTACCTCAGACTAGAGGACTAACACAAACATAGCAATTCTTAACAAAAGGCAGTTCTCAAAAAAAAAACAAAAAACAATCTGCAGTAAGTTATGAACTCTAAAGGCCTTGGGTAGCTTTATCCCTGGTGGTTGACACTCCCATGGCTTTTCTCCTTGGCTGGCTTTGCTCATTCCTTATAGCTGTCTTCAGATGATCCACACCCTTGGCTTCTCCAATCTTCCTGGGTCTCCACAGCACCTTTAGCTTTACAGTCACAACTTCACACACTGCCTACTCAAGGATACATTCTTTGACCTCTCAGGCCTTTTTCTGATATCTGGGTAAAAGCCTTTCTGACTCCAAAACTGTTGCATTCAGCATACACCTAAAACCAGCACCACATGGATGACAATAAGACCTGCCACCAGCTACAGCAGTAGCCAGGCTCTTCTCTTGGTTGTAGGAATTGATAGCCTAGATTGCTGAGCACTCTGAACCCAATCCTGAGAAACAAATTCTCTAGACTGCCACCACTCTGGAACCTGGTGCTATGGGGCTTTCTTCTCAAAGCAAATTCTTTCAACTTTGCAACCAACCTTCATGCTGCAAAGGCTACAGTCCTGCTATTTCTTGTGATGTCCTCAGGCCAATCTTTCCTTTGTCATTTTCCTTCTCCATAGCCAGTTCTCTGCTCTTTCTGCAGTCAACAGCCTTACTGGAGCTTCCTTTCTTGCCAAATTCACGTGTTTTAAATCATTCTTTTTTTTTTTTTTTTAAGAATTTTTTTTTTCTTGTTTCAGAACTTTTGTTTGTTCATTCATTCATTTTCATGGCTGGCTCAGCCCACCCTGAGGGCATGGCTGGCGCAGCATGTGGTGCTGGGGATTGAACCACAGTCCCTGTAGCCACCCAAGCTTTCCTAAGTAGGCATTTTAGACCAAAGAGCCATCCTGCCGGGCCCCTTTAAATCATTCTGCTAGGCTCTTTGCTCTTGATTTTCAACATAGATCTAGATAAAAAGCCCCTAACAATACCTATGGTACAAGCTCAACAATTGTACTGTCTTGAAATTTCTTCTGCCAGATTAGTCTGCTTCCCTTAAAAACCAAATCAAACAAAAAAGATAACAAGTGGGCTGAGGAGGGTGTAGGAGAAAAAGGAATCCTTACACACTATTAGTGTAGATTAAAACAGCCATTATGCATGGTAGCACATGCCCATAATCCCAGCAATTGGAGCCTGAAGCAGGAGGATCACTACAAATTTGAAGTCACACTGAGCTACACAGTGAGTTCAAGGCCAGCCTGGACACAGTGAGACACTGTTTCAAAAAAACAAAGAAACTTGTTGAATTTTTTTTTTTAAGCTTTTTTTTAATTTTTTATTTATTTATTTATTTATTTATTTATTTATTTACTTACTTATTGTTTCAGAACCTTTGTTCGTTTATTCACTCATTTTTATGGCTGGCTCAGCCCGCCCCGAGGGCAGGGCTGGCGCAACATGTGGTGCCGGGGATCGAACTGTGGTCCCTGAAGCCGCCCAAGCTTTCCCAAGCAGGCACTTTTTAGACCACTGAGCCATCCCGCCGGGCCCCTGAATTTTTTTTTAAAGCCATTATGAAAAACCCTCCAAAAGTTACTAAAAAATATTTAAAAATAAAACTACCAGATGATCCAGTAATAACATTACTGGTAATATATCCAAAAGAAGTTAAATCAGCATGTGAAAGAGATACTTACACTCCTACACTTATTACAATATTATTCACAACAGCCGTGAAACAGAAATCACCTAGGTGTTCATGAACTGATAAAGAAAGAAAATGTATCCAGCACTTGAGAGGCTGAGGCAGGAGGTTGGGTGTGAGTTCGAGATCAGCCTGGGCTACAAAAGTGAGCTCAAGGCCAGCCTGAACTGCATAGCAAGACCCTGTCTCAGACAAAAAAAAAAAGGAAAGAAAGAAAATGTAGACTGCATATACAAGAGAATACTATTTGGCTATAAAAATCATAAAATATCTGGGTATGATGGTACACATCTGTAATCCCAGCACCCAGGAGGCTGAGGAAGGATCATTGGAGTTAGAAAACAGCCTAGGCTACAAAGTGAGCTCAAGGCCAGCCTGAACTGCATAGTGAGACCCTGTGTCAAACAGATAAATAAGTAGTTAATGCAGCAACAAGGATAGAACTGGAAGTCATTATGTTAAGTCAGAATTAAACAGACAAACATGGTATATAATCAGTCGTAAGTGGAAACTAAAAAAAATTATCTCACAGAAGCTGAGAGTAGAATACTGATTACTAGAGGCTGAAGAGAAACTAGGGAGTAGGGAGAGATGGGGAGACTGACAATATATATCAAGTTATAATTAGATAAGAAAAATAAGCTCTGATATTCTCTTATATAGTAAAGTGATTATAAATAACAATAACATACTATATATTTTTTAAAAATTAAAACATTTTGGGGCCCAGCGGGATGGCTCAGTGGTCTAAAGCCCCTGCTTGGGGAAGCTTGGGCGGCTTCAGGGACTGCGGTTCAATCCCCGGCCCCACATGCTGCGCCAGCCCTGACCTTTGGGTGGGCTGAGACAGCCATAAAAATGAGTGAATAAACAAAGGTTCTGAAACAAGAATAAAAATAATAAATAAAAAAATTAAAAAAAAAAAAATTAAAACATTTTGAATGTTTTTCATAAGAAACAATAAATGATAGAGGAGACAAGCTTACTAGGATCTGATTATATAATATATACATAAAATAATAATAATATATACATGTATTCAAACATCACATGACAACCCATAAGTATATGCAATTTTATGTGTTGATTTAAAAAACTAAACTGGGGGCCGGAGATATAGTTCAGTGGCATGAGCAACTTGCCTGGCAAACACAAGGTTCTGAGTTCAATCCCTAGTACCACAGAAAAGAAAAACAAGTTTAAATAAATAAATTCCAAGTATTGATTTAAAAAAAAAGAGTTAGGGATGTACTTCAGTGGTAGAGTGCTTGCCCAGCACATATGAAGCTGTGAGTCCAATCCTCAGCACTGGGGAGGGGGGAGGTGAAGCATATTATTCCATTTTACTAGAACGGCTATACCCAAAACCAGAAAGTAAATGTTGATAAACATACAGAGAAACTGGAACTTTTTATTTTTTATTTTTTTGAAATTGGAACTGTTGTACACTGTTGGTGAGAGTAAAAAGGATTTAGTCACTGTAGAAAGTACTTTGTCAGTTCCTCAAAAACTAAAAATAGAATTATCATATAACTTAGAAACTCCACTCCTAGGTACATACACAAAAGAACTGAAAATAAATTTAAATAAATACATGTGCACACATATTCTTAGCAGCACTATGTATAACAGCCAAGGTACAAAGTCACTCAGGTGCCAGGGACCACGATTCAATCCTCATCTCCACATGGAGCATGAGACCTACCCTTAAGGCAGCCAGAGCCTGCCAAAAAAAAAAAAAAATCCTAAAGCCAAGATATTAAAAACACCTAAATCGGGCTGGGGAGATAGCTCAGTGGAATAAGTGCTTGCCTGGCAAATGCAAGGACCTGAATTCAATCCCCGGTCCCAGAAAGAAAAAAAAAAACACCTAAATGTCCACCAATAGTTGAATGGATAAACAAATTTTGGTACATACATACAACAAAATATTATGCAGTTACAAAAAGAACATGGAGCTAGAGAGATAGCTCAGTAGAACAAGCGCTTGCCTGGCAAGCATAAGGGCCTGAGTTCAATCTCTGGTTCCATAAAAAAGAATGAAGTACTGACACAGGTTACAACCACATGAACCTCCAAAACTATAAGTGAAAGAAGCCAGACACAAAAATCATTAGCTTTCCATCTTCATTCCTCAGTCTCCCAAACAGGTTGATTTACAGGTGTGTACCACCTCATCTATCGTAAAAGATCACATATTATAAGATTCCATCTATACAAAATATCCAGAATAGGTAAATCCAGAACACAGACTGGTAACTGCCAAGGAAAAGGAGGAGGGAAAAGGAAATGGAGTTCTCAATAGCTATGTGTTTCCCCTGGGATAATGACAATTGTTTTGAACAGGACAGAGGTGATGGTCGCACAATATTATGAACATACTAAATAAATGCCAGTGAATGCCATGAACTTTCAACTCAAGTTATGTTGTTTTTGTTTTATTTTGTGTTGTTTTGTTTTTTAAATAAGTGACCCATGATGCCATACTATAAGTGGAAAAACTCAACGGTCACCTCCTACTTCCCCACCTAACTGTCCTTCCAGTTTCTCCAGGAAGACGGCCCTCTCTTTCTGCAGCCATCCAAACCTGCTGACTTGGCAAGGTATTGTTACTTTGGTCTGATTTTCTAGTCATTTTCTGTGTCACGAAGTCTAAAATCCCCAATAAGGAAGGATCCCTTCAAATAAGATCTAAGTGGATCATCCTGTTTCCCTACAACATGGAACAGGTCTTCATTGACGAGTATAGGAACGGGGCTGGCTAGCCTCTCTAGAAGCAGAAATTCCAGCAGCACTTAAAGAGAGCTGGACACCAAACATCTTACCATGCCATGATGGCCTGAATCTGATTACAGTATGTTTCCCTTGAGGAGGAGTATAGGAAGAATAGAAAAGGATTTAAAAAGCAGCTTTGAATCAGGCATGGTAATACACATCTGTAATCCCAGAACTCAAGAGGTTGAGCCAGGAGGATCTCTATAAGTTTGAGATCAGCCTAGGGGCTACAATAGTGAGCACAAGGCCAGCCAAAAGTGTCTCAAATAAAATAAAATAAAATAAAATAAAATAAAATAAAATAAAACAAAACAAAACAGCTTTGGAGCCTTACCTAGTTTCAGAAATAACTAAAATTTCTCAATAATGATTAGATTCCTAGCCGGGCGTGGTGGCGCACGCCTGTAATCCCAGCACTTGGGAGGCTGAGGCAGGAGGATCGTTGTGAGTTCGAGACCAGCCTGGGCTACAAAAGTGAGCTCAAAGCCAGCCTGAACTGCACAGTGAGACCCTGTCTCAAAAAGCAAAAAAAAATAATAATAATAATAATAATAATGATTAGATTCTTGACTTCCCAAAAGTAACAGTCCTAAAGCCAAAATTCTTCAGGTAAACAAGGATTTTATGCCCCCAAACTGACACCAATACTATGTCTGTCCCAGCCCATCAGGCCACAGAAACCTAGAAACCAAAGAACTTGGGTAATGGAGTTAAGCTCAGCCCTTATCAGCCAAAGGGCCCCCACAGCAATATGTGATCACTCTTGCTTGGAAGTGAATGTTGAAGGAGTAATGTGCAAAGGTTAGAGGCACAGCAGCTCTTCATGCCCTTCAGAACTTATATTTAAAATAATATTGATTCCCACAATGCATGTAATCATTAGGTACTATAAACATTTACTAATAAAGATTTAAAAGTTTGAATGTAACAGTGAAGTAATACTGATAGAGGCCAGGGAGATAGATCAGTGGTATAAGCACCTACCTGGCAAGCTCAAGGTCCTGAGTCTGATCCCTGGTACCACAAAAAAAAAAAAAAAAAAAAAAAAGGTAATATAGATAATAAAAACTACCCACAAATACTTCGTTGAGAGCCATTGTGTAGCTTTTACATATGTTCTCACAATAGCTCCAAGGCTCAGAAAATTAATGATTGGGCTGGGGATACAGCTCAGCAGCACATGCCTGCCTGGGAAGTGCAAGAACCTAAATTTGATTCCAAGTACCAAAAATTAATGATTTACCTAGGGTTATAAAGCTAATGAACAGGCTGGGTGTGGTGGCACATGCCTGTAATCCCAGCACTTGGGAGGCTGAGGCAGGAAGATCAGTGTGAGTTCGAGACCAGCCTGGGCTACAGAAGTGAACTCAAGGCCAGCCTGAACTGCACAGGGAGACCCTGTCTCAAAAAGACAAAAAATAAAAAATAAAGCTAATGAACAATAGAAAAGCCAGATTTGAAACTCTGCTGTCATTGCTTCCTAGCTCAGTCCACTGCCACAACATGAAACTGTCCAGCACTACATAACCTATCATATGTTGTGAATCTCCATAACAGAATGCCCTGATCAGAATATTCCCATGTTTCTTAGTCCAACATTAATCCTAGTAGGCATGGGGAATAAGAATCTCTCGTAGCTAACAGCAACTCAGAACAGTGACAACATTGAGAGGTGCCTGAGACTGCTATTTGGGCTACTCTGCCATTCCCTGGGTCACCAATCAAACCCTCTGAAAACAAAGCTACAAGCTATATTTCTGCCCTGAATGGCCCCTGAAGGGGATAGGGGGATTACCAAGATAAACACTAATGTAGAGGGGACTAAAAGTAAAAACAGACAAAGATTTAGTTCTAATGCTGTCCCTATTTCAATATATAACCTTGGGGATTCACTTTTCCATTTTCACTGTTATAATATAGAGATAATAATCCCCTCCTATCATACATCACTAAGTTACTATGGGTGCTATGGGCAAAAAGGCAGGTCTTGCTCTTTTCTAGCTGGAACCATGGAGAGTAAAGAGAGAAAAAAAAGGTTTTGAAGTGCTAAAAACTCTAAGAAAAAGTGAAGACATTTTACAGAGCTAAAGGTAAAATACCTGAGAAAGTTTGCCCAAAAGATGCTTTGAAAGGCAAGAAGGAAGCTGATCTATGAAGAAGCCTGGCACTATCATAAGGAGTACAGACAGACGCACAAAAATGAGATTCAAATGGCTAGCACAGCGAAAAAAGCTGGCAACTTCTATGTCCCTGCAAAGCCCAAACTGATATTTGTCACCCAGATCAGGGCTATCAATGGTCTGAGCCTAAACATCTACAAAGTATTGCAGCTTTCCAGCCTTTGCCAAACCTTCAATGGTACCTTTGCTAAGCTCAACAAGGCTTTAATTAATATGCTGAGAACTGTGGAACCATATATTGCATGGGGGTTCCCAAACCTAAAGTCAGTAAATGAATAATAAATATACAAGTGTGCCTATGGCAAAGTCAGTAAGTGAACTGCCTTGACAGATAATTCACTGGTTGCTCAATCTCTTGGTAAATATGGCATCATCTTCATGGAAGATCTGATTCACAAGATCTAACTGTTGGAAAACACTTCAAAGAGGCAAATAACTTCCTGTGGCCCTTCAAATTATCATCTCCATGAAGTGGAATGAAGAAAAACACCACTCATTTTCTATAAGGTGGAGATGCTGGAAACGGGGAATACCAGATCAATGGGTTTATTAGAAGGATAAACTAAGGTATCTACCATGGTGTTAAAAAAGACAGGTCTTAAAGAATGCTTTGTAAAGTACATAGCGCAAACCTAACTGAGGGGTCATTATAATATCACTACCATCAGCTGGCTGGAAAAAAGATTTGCATGCATATAACCAATAGAAAGTGAAACACATAATTAGGTACCAAATAACATGGTACAGACTAAGAAGATTATAGTCTTCAAAAGAAAGTTTCTATGATTAGTCAGATAAAATAAGAATGGGCAGGGTTAGAGGGTGATGATGAGCAATAACAGAAGTAAAAGGGCTTGATAGACCTGTGTAATGGGGCATCAGGGAAGTCACAAACAGTTGGAAGAGCAAGGTAAACTATAGAGAGAAAACAGGCATCTGAGAAGCTGGAACAGGAGATAATTTGCTCTCAGGGATTACTTCAGATAATATGAGCTATGAAGACATTGGAGGTAGATTTCACAGCCAACATTTATTGAACATCAACAATGTAGTGGGCACTGTCATAAGATAGGGGACACAGAAAAAACACCTGGTGTGCCTTCATGACTGTGTTTGACTCCGCTCAGAGTGACAAGAGCAATAGGAAAACAAGCTTTGTACTCAGACAGACCTAGTTTCAAATCCCTGCCCTGACAGTGCTAAAGAAGTGATCTGCTGGGGAGATAGCTCAGTGGCTTAAGTACCTGCCTGGCAAGCACAAGGTCCTGAATTCAATCCAAAAAGAAAGATAATTAAGCCTGGTGGTATACACCTATATCCCAGCACTAAGGAGTCAAAAAGCAGGAAGATCACTCTGACTCCAAGATTTTGTGTGTGTGTGTGTGTGTGTGTGTGTGTGTGTGTGTGTGTGTGTGTGTTTTAATAAATCTTTCTGAAACAGGGTCTCACTCTGCAATTCAGGCTGGCCTTGAGCTCATTTTCGTAGCCCAAGCTGGTCTCAAACTTGCACCATCCTCCTGCCTCAGCCTCTCAAGTGCTGGGATTACAGGCCTACACCACCACCCCCGGCTATGAGTCTAAGCTTTGTAGTGAGAACTTCCATGCACACACATGCACACGTGTGCACACACACACAAAAACCACTACAGAGGGGTTGGGGAGATAGTGCGGTAGAGTTAGTGCTTGCCTGGCAAGAGCAAGAGCCTGAGTTCAATCCTCAGTTCCACAAAAAAAATTTAAAAAAACGAAATCAGAAATGCCTTAACAACAACAACAAAGCCTTAACAGCAACACAGGAGGACCACCTGCTCAGGACCCCCCCCCTTCTGTTCCTTCCTCAGACAGGAGCTTTCCTTCCCCTAATAAATCTATTCTGCTCATTAAAAAAAAAAAAAGTGAAAGCAAGCATTTAACACACACACACAAAAAGAAAAAGAAAAAGATGTGCTCTTCTGGAAGTAACCAAGGCTTACTAATCCCAATGTAAAAGTAATAATATCTTTTATATGATTAAAAAAAATGTGTCTTCCATATATCTAGTAAGTAATAATCATAATTATTATCATTAGCTATTAGCTATTTTTGAGAACTTGAGCAAGTTCCCTAACCTCTCTGGACTTTAATTTTATCATCTACAAAACAATGCTAATGATACCCACCTCACAAAGATTTTGTAGCACTAAAAGAAATAAACAATGTGAAGTACCTAGCATAGAGTAACAATCCAGCAAAGTTCCTTTTTCTTCCCTCTGTCCTTTATTTCCCTAACCTTTCCCATTTGCTTCTCCCTAGTCCACATTTGAGATCTCTCTGATGTCACTGCTTATCTCCCAAAGGAGGGCACTGTAGACATAGTGAGAATATTTGACTCCATTTCTAGGGAGCACCAGACCAGCTTAACCTCAAATCAACTCTTATTTACCCAGTGTTGACCATTCCCATCCCAAGATGCTGTCATTTACACACTTTTACTTGACAGCCAAACAGCCTCCCTTTTTATTCATTTTTCCAAGAAAGTAAACCTGAAAAGGAAGTTCCAAAGTCTAAAGTACTCATCAAAGAAAGGACAGTGGTATTTCCAGTATTTTAAAGCCATAGGATAAAAGGAAGAAGTTCTACCAATCCCCACAAGCAACACGATCATCATGTGCTATAGGCATGTACCAGTAAAAATAAAAATTAAGAAAAAAAAAGGATGAGGTTCTAGGGCTAGGGAGATAGCTCAGCAATCTAAATGCCTGCCTGGCAAGCACAAGGACTGGGTCTCAATCCCTGGTACCACGTGCCATGCCAGCTCCAGAAGCTGAGGCATACCATGCCACCCACCTAAACCAGGCATGATGGCACATGCTTAGAATCCCAGCACTGGGGAGGTTAAGACAGGAAGACCACTACAAGTCTGAGCTGTGTAGCAACACCCTGTACCAAGTAAATAAATCATATAAAAAATTTTTTTAAAGGAACAGGTTCCAGACACCTTTGCTAAGGGGCAGATAAAATCCCACTAGGCTCTGTTTTTCTAATAGTACCAGGAATGCCTGAGAACAGGGCCCTTGGCCTGTAGAATTACTCAGGTGTGGGAGGAAAATTAGGTGTTCACTTGGAAAGGTCAACTCATAAATACCTGATTAACTCAAATGAACATGCCCTGCTCCACCTCCTAAGAGAATTTATAACTGATCCGAAACAGGAGTCAAGCTAAGTTCATGTTTTCAAAGCCACAACTAAAAACTACTTAGGTGTTGGGGATAAGGGGAGGGGAAGAGATGACTGGCTGGAAAAGCCCAAACCAAATCAGCCAAGTCCAGACTTTTCAGTACAAGTTTCTATACAAACTGCAGCAGAAATATAACCTTGCTTGGAAAGACAAGAGCTAGCCCTCCTACCAAGTTCATGGGAAATACTAATACCATTTCCAAAACCCTTGCTTAATCCCAGAGTGGTCCTTTTTGTGAAAAAACAATATCAACTGTTCAAATCTTATACATTAAGGCATTATATCAAATCTATTAAAAAAAACTCTTGTCTAGCCTTCCTCTAGCAACTCTGCTTCTCTCTATATATTCCTGCTGTATGCTGCAAACCAAAAAGGACTTGTTTTGAACTCATTATGCAGCCCAGGCTGGCCTAGAACTCAGATGATCCTCTTGCCTCAGTCCCCTAAGTGCTGGAAATAAAGACACTCAGCTCAAAAAGAGAAAATAAAGGGAACTATTAAACACTTACACTGGGCCAAGGCTTTTATTTTTTTTTTTTCCTAAAGCCTCAATAAACAAGGTTTCTCATTACATAAATAAGGATTCTTCAACTGAGTTGTTTCTGCAGCTGAGTCGTTTGCTCAGGATAGGGGCTGTGAAATGCAAAATCCAAACATGATCCTGGTCTTCTGATTCAAAAATTTAACATTTCTTTCAACAAGTATTTATTGACAAGATATGAAATGACAGGCACTACTCTGGGGTAAATTTATAGCAATGTATGAGACAGATAAGAATCCTTGTCTTTAGAACTTTTCATTCTAAACAAAGCTTCTTTCATATTCTTTTTTTTTTTTTTTTTTTTTTTTTGTCTTTTTGAGACAGGGTCTTCCTATGCAGTTGAGGCTGACCTTGAGCTCACCTTTGTAGCCCAGGCTGGTCTCGAACTCGCACCAATCCTCCTGCCTCAGCCTCCCGAGTGCTGGGATTACAGGCGTGAGCCACCACGCCCAGCTTCTTTTTTTTTTTGCTTCTTTCATATTCTAACACACTGCACAGTTAGTAAGTGGTGCCAGTTTTCTTTTCCCTCCACTAGGCAGGACTCAATAAATACGTATGGGGGCCCGGCAGGATGGCTCAGTGGTCTAAAGCGCCTGCTTAGGAAAGCTTGGGCGGCTGTAGGAACTGAGGTTCGATCCCCAGCACCACATGCTGTGCCAGCCCTGCCCTCAGGGCAGGCTGAGCCAGTCATAAAAATAAATAAACAAACAAACAAAAGTTCTGAAACAAGAAAAAAAAGAAATAAAATAAAATTTAAAAATAAATAAATAAATACCTATGGGGCAATGAATGAATGTTCTTTTCCCTTACCTCACAGGAATTCCGCTCACCTACTGCCCAAATAGCATTCAACTGTGTATTCATTAATTCTGCATTCCTCCTCCCAACTAGGCAAGCCAAATCTTAAACCAAAAGCTTCCTTTAATTCTATGAAGTTGGTTCCAGCCAGCCAGTAAGTATGAAAATAATAGTACTTCAGAGTTTCCAAAACACTTTCTCATACATAACTTTATCTAACCCTCATAAAAATTAAACAAGGTAAGCACCCATTTAACAGACACACAGAAAACTTAGTAACTACGCCCAAGGACACAACTGAGTGAAGAAACTGTTTCTGCAGTCTTCTCTAGGCCCAGAATACATTCTTCTTGCATCTCCTAAGAATATAATTTATCCCACACACACACAAGCCAAAAGGAGTATTTTACCACTATCTAGATCACTTTGTTTGACTAAGACACTTCAGATTTCCCATTATATCAAAACAAAACAGGGGCTGGGTAGATAGAATAAGTGCTTCTCTGGCAAGTGAAGGGTCCTGAGTTCAATTCCTGGTACCAGGAAAAAAAAAATAGCCACCAAGAATCCCACACTAGGGGTGGGGATGTGACTTCATGGTAGAGCCTTTTCTTTGCATGCACAAGACCCTCATTCAGTCCTCAGCATCACACACAACAAAGCATACAGTGTTCCATTCATATGATGAGATATACCTTATTAACATTTTATCACTCTTTCCATTAATAAATTTTGTTGTTGGTGGTTTGTTCGTAATGTAGGGATTAAACTGGAAGCATTAAACATGCAGGAACTCACTCTACAATGGAGCTACACTCCTGGTCTTCCATTAAAGGTGTTTAAACTACATTTCATTGTGTTCCAATTTGTCATTTATTCCCAAAGGGAAAAAAATATGTTAAAACTAAACACAGATTCTGTATGCATAGCAAAAGGTCTGAAAATATTTTTATAATTATTTTCAAGTTGAAAAAGATTATTGAACCAATAAAAACACTTTTGTATATGTTTGCTTTCCCTAGGAAAGGCTTCTTATCTCGTGAAGCAGAGATTTCAAAAAATATAGGCCAAATGCTAGTTTGATAATTCTTATACAGTATTCATTTTACAAAATAAGACAACCAAGCTTCTGCAATCAACAGAAACACTTTGACAACCAAAACTGAGGGCTGAGTTTTGTCACATAGCTCTACCCTAGAGAACATGGAACCTAACTCTTTTGGTTATAAGATTATAGAAAGCCCACATGCTGCACTAGCCTAGCCCCCAGGGCAGGTTGAGCTGGCCACAAAAGAAAAAAAAAAAAAAAAAAAAAAAATGGGGGCCGGCAAAGTCACTCAGTAGACTAAGCACCTGCTTTGGCAAGCTCAGGAACCAGGGTCCATCTGCAGTCCCACATGCATCACCAGCCCTGCTCCTGGGGTACACTGCTGTGACAGAGTCTGGGCTTGATGGTGCATGCCTGTAATCCCTGCACCAGGGAGGCTGAAAACAAGAGGATCACCATGAGTCCTATGTACATAGTAAGCTTCTGTACCAAATACACAAATGAAAAACTAAAATGAAATAAAATCATAGAAAAAAACAAACTCTAAAGCCAGATGTCAGTGAGGGAGATAACTCAGTGGCTTAAGTGCCTGCCTGGCAAGTGCAAAGTCCTGTGTTTGATCCCCAGTACCAAATAATTAATAGTAACAATAATGTTAACCAAGAAAATAACCTAAAGAACATGGTGGCTGGTGTGGTAAAACCAAAAAGTACCTTGCCTAAAAGTCCCAATATCTCTAATACAAGCAGCCCCCCTGGAGAAAATCATGAAATGCAGGCCTGACTATATTCTGGAAGCTAGTAAAGACTGCCCAGCAGCTACTTTTATCAGTCTGTTATGACACAAGAACTTCTAACACTACAACTTCACTCAGTTCTTGAACAAATACACCTTAAATACCACACCTTGCAGGAATGGGAACAGCCAGATGAAGAAAGGCAGAGAAATCAACCTTCAGGCTAAATGATTGGAGACTCTCTGGTGGTGAGACATTAGCTAAACCAAGAAGGACAAAAGGACATGAAGTCAGGACTAGGGCAATAGCTCAGTGGTGTAAGCACATGCCTGGCAAAAACAAGGACCCAGGTTCAATCCCTGGTATGCATGCTGTGGAGGTCTGAGACAAGAGGATTACTACAAGTCCAAGCTATATAGTGAGACCCTGTAGCAAATAAATACATAAAAGATTTGTTTAAAAAGGACAGGGGACCAGAGAGATAGCTCAGCAGACTAAAGAGCCTGCTTAGGCATGCTTAGGCAAGCACAGAGACTGCAGATTGATTCCTGGCACCATATGCTTACCAGCTCCACCCTCATGAACTGAGTCAGCCAGAGTCTGGGCATAATGACACAGGCCTGTAATCCCAGCACTGGGGAGGCTAAGCTAAAAAGCAGGAGGATCACCGTAAGTCCTAGCTGTGTAGTAAGATCCTGCAACAACCGAGTAAGTTTAAAAAAATAATAATAAATAAAATAGAAAGGACATTTGTGCTACCTCAACAAAGTAAAGTGGGTATTATGAGACACACACCAGAAGACAAATGTTTTAGGGCTGGGGAAATAGCTCAGTGGTCTAAGTTCCTGCCTGGCAAGAACAAGGATCCAGTTCGATCCCCCACACTGAATGTCACGTCCAGTACTGCATGTCACACAGGGCTGGAACCCCAGGCATGCCAGGCCAGCCACTGAAACTGAGCATGGTGGCACATGCCTATAATCCTAGCACTAGGAAGGCTGAGACGTCACTAGGAGTCCAAGCTGCATGGTGAAACCTATACTCAATAAATAAATAAATAAATAAATAAAAGATTTTAATTTTTTTTAAAGGTAACTGTGTAAAAACCAAGTCCTGACCTGACACCTGGACTTAATAAATATCCTTTCCTTAATCCTTTTTCTGGTTAGAAGAGGACACACACCAAAAAGAATACCTCATATGCTTGGAACAACAGAAATGACTTTGCAGCTAATACAGCAAGGCCTTTTAGAGCTAATGGAACAGGGAAGCAACCTGAAGAGTTTAACAAATTGCAGGCCATATCTAGGTCTCAGATAATATTTCCCCCATCAAGAGATGTCTGACAACCAATACGAACAAATATCATTTATCATACATTCAACAGACAAGGAAATGGAAATATACTCTGCCCACCTCCTACCCTCCAAGAAAGCAACACTGTGCCAACTTCTGGTACTCCAGAAAGCTGGAGTAGGACCTAGTACAAGCAAAATATTAGGTCCAGCTGCCAACACATTTTAATTAGTCCAACCTTAAAAGTCTATAATCACAAGCGATTAAAGGCGTCCCAGGAGAAAGCGTTTGCCCTTTACACAGTTCAGCCAATTAGATTTGCCCAAGTGCCCTAATTTTCATCACTGAATTCTTCAGGGGAATCAAGCTTAGCAAGTCTGTCTTCTGGTTGAGAGTACAGGCACATGCTCAGCTAAGGAAGAACAGCTGAGTGTCGGCTACAAAAAAGGCAGCAGCAAGTATACTCTGAGACCCTGACACCCTTCCCGAATGAGTAAACTGAGCTAACAGAGCTACCCTCTTGCCAGGCTCCATCCCCCCACCCAAAATCCTGCTGACTCATTCTACCAACAATTATAGCCTAACCTAACTCATATAAAAAAGCTAGCAGAGTAAAAAATAAATTATTAACTACATAAAAAGCTAGCAAAGACAAGTTCATAGGTAACCTCAACACAGCAGTACTTGTATTTTTTTAATACTTGCATTTTAAAGAGACAGTCTCAAAAATGGAAATGTCTTTAAGACTCACAAAACAAAATTTTAGGTATAGTGGTACACACCTATAATGCCAGCTAACTGGGAAGCTGAGGCACAACGATCACAGTTTGACGCCTGTTTAAGTAACTTAAAAAGACCCTATCTCAAAAAAAAAAAAAAAAAAATTTAAGGCCAGGGGTATAGATCAATGGCAAAGAGCTTGACCAAGAATGCTCAAGGCTCCAAGTTCAATCCTGGTGCCACCAAGAAGACAAAGGGAAGAGGAAGAGGAAGAAGAAAGGAAGGAAGAAAAAAGAGCTATAACAGTAAACCAGGTAGCACACATGAAAACTGAGGAACAGAGCAATAAAAAAGATCTGTTCAAGTTAACAAGAAATTGTACTTCCAACTTTACATTTCCCTAAAGTCTCAAACTCTCTTCTTCACAAGTGGGTCAGTTGTATGTCGGTGTACCACAATTTTCCTGTTGTCAATTCAAAGTTAAAAAGCAGCCAGGGCCAGGGATATAGCTGAGTGGCACAAGCACTCACCTGACTTCCATTTCTGGTATGCAAAAAAAAAAAAAAAAAGGCAGCCAGGTGTGGTGACACATGTCTGTTACCTCAGCACAAGAAGCTGAGGCAGGAGGATTGCTGTGAGTTCAAGGAAGCCTAACCAACAAAGTGTTCAAGTCTGGCCTAAACTGCCTGAAACCCTGTCTAAAAAAAGGCAAAAACAAAACAAACAAAAAAGATCAGCCTGACATGGTAGTGCAGCCTGTAACTCCATCATTCAGGAGGCTGATGCAGCAAAGGTAGTGATCACTGCTAGTTGAAGGCCAGCCTGGGTTACATAGTAAGTTCAGAACCAGACTAAAATAAATTACATAGGGGCCCGGCGGGATGGCTCAGTGGTCTAGGGCGCCTGCTTGTGAGGGCTTGGGCGGCTTCAGAGACCGTGGTTAGGTCCCCCGCACCACATGCTGCGCCAGCCCTGCCATCGGGGCGGGCTGAGCCGGCCATAAAGGTGAGTGAATAGACAGGCAGGGATTCTGAAACAAGAAAAGAATAAATAAAATAAAAAATTATAAAATAAATAAATAAATAAATAAGTAAATAAATTACATAGTGAGACCTTGTCTCAAAATAGCAATAACAAAGAGCAAGCTTACAGGAAAGAGAATTTAGAAAATAGAGTAATAAAGAAAAAATAAACTGAAGAAATTCAATGATTAATTTTATTTATTTATTTATTTATTTATTTATTTATTTGTCTTTTTGAGACAGGGTCTCACTATGCAGTTCAGGCTGGCCTTGAGCTCACTTTTTGTAGCCCAGGCTGATCTCGAACTCACACTGATCCTCCTGCCTCAGCCTCCCAAGTGCTGGGATTACACGATTAATTTAGAAATTAACTCTAAACTCAATATTCAAAGAAAGAAAACTACTAATGAGTTACATCTGTATTATAAGACTAAGTGCTTGTTACATTATTTCATAAGTGCTGCATTGTTTCTCTTGTGTGAGAAACCAAAGGGTAAATAAGGATCATCATGGAGGAGGATATTAAGAAAAAGAACATGTTCAAATGGAAAGGGGAACAAGGAAAGGGGGAGCAAGAGAGAAGGAAAGGCAAAGGGTAAAAAAGGAAAATAAAGGGAAAAACTGAAACAAAGCCTTTGTAAACAGAGAAGAAAAACAATTGAAAGGAGGAGAGGGGAGTGAAATAGGGAGGCCAAAATATACAGTGGCTCATGCCTGTATTCCCAGCACTCAGGGGAGTGATGCTGAGGGATCTTCATGAGTACAAAGCCACCCTGGGCTACATAGTGAATCCAAGGCCAGCCTATACTGCATAGGAAAATCCCATATCAGAACAAAGATATACAGTGTTATGTACAGGTATGATCAATGTGTATGACAAATGTATACTAATAAAAAAATAGAGATTAAAACAAAATAAGTACTACACACACTGACCTAGTAAAATAGGTTCTGTTATCTCCACAACACTTATCATGGGGAAACTGAGCCCAGAAATGTCAGATGTATCAGAACCCAAGCTAAATTATGTTCACCTAACTCTTAGTCTAGTATTTGTTTGTTTAGGGGAGATAGCTCCATGGCACTTGGTGCAAGGTCCTGAGTTCGTACTTGGGCCCCACACAAAAATAAATAAATAAATAAAAGCTATATCTCAAGAGAACCAAACTAGGAAGAAAAGTTTGAAAAGAAATAAAATTCAAAAAAATAATAAAAATTTAAAAAATAAACCCATGCTACACCATGGTGAAATGTTATTTATTGGAATTAGTAATAAATATTTCTCAACATATAATTAAGTATTGTTTTTGTGATTAATCACTGTTTAAATTGTGTTTGATTTGTAGCAATGAGAATATGTAATGCATATCAAGTATTTACATTCCAAATCATAACTGTAGCAAACTTACAGTTTTGAAGTAGCCACCGAAATTATTTTTTGGTTTGGGGTCACTGCAACATGAGGAACTGTATGGCAGGGTCATGGCATTAGAAAAGTTGAGAATCACTGGCATAGTGAGACCTTGTCTCAAAAAGACAAAAAAAAAAAAAAAAAAGATAAAAGCTACAAAATACTAACTAGTTATTTTATTAATTAGAAATCTTCTTGTACTCCTCTTCTATTAATTCAAAGGGGATATGTCTAGACATTAGACAAGACAGCCATTTCTCAAAGGCCTGAGATCTGATAACAACAATCCCAGTACCTAATAATACACTGACTTAAGCAACTTACTCTCTTTCTCAAGAGGACTCAGGATCATGTGTATCAAATCCAAGCACCAACTCTGACCAGTAGTTCCAGTCTCTGTTCCTCTGTTCCAAACCAGGGCTTACCTAGTGTAGGAGGTTTCCTCCAAGAATAGCCCAAATTAGGCCATCACTCTTCCCCACATCTCGAAACCAAATGAAGACTGGCAGAAGACCTTGGAGGGAAGGAATATTAACTATATTCTCTCAAGATACAAGCAGTTCATAGAATATGGTCATTTAGTATTCTCTTAGCAAATCCACATATCATGTAACTATGTAAAACTTGGGCAAGCCTCAGACCAAAAACTCCACCTGAAAGTAAATAGCCTAAGACTGCCAACAAAGTAAAGGAAGACCTTCCTTAAAAAACCGAATTCTGGGCCGGCAACATGGCTCAGTGGTCTAAAGTGCCTGCTGAGGAAAGCTTAGGCAATTGCAAGGACCATGGTTCCATCCCTGGCACCACATGCTGTGCCAGCCCTACCCTCAGGGTAGGCTGAGCTGGCCATTATACATATATATATATATATATATATATATATATATATATATATATACTCAGTTTATATCCACTATAATTTGGCAAAATATCCATTACATGTATCGGCTCCTACCCAAGCCATATTCTTGGAATAATACCCTTACACACTGGCACAGTACTTAAGAGTTTCACAAAGTACTTTATTTCCCTTGCCTCTGTGATTAATATTTCCTTTTCTGAAAATATGGAAACTGAGATTCAAAGAGTTTTCTTATTGTAGACAAAAACAATAATGGAATTGAACTCAGGTTTATCTCCAAGACTCACTCTGATGTTCCTACAGCAGTGATGGTGAACCTTTCAGAGTTTTCAATGACACCCGCTCTGGCAGCACATGTGCTATATTCACCACCACTATTATAAAGACTCTGCTTACTTAGGAAACTTAACAGCTAAAAAGCAAAGAGACCTGGGATTCTCAAACTTAGGTTTTATTTTTTTTTTTAAGAATTTTTAATTTTATTTATTTTCTTGTTTCAGAACCTTTGTTTGTTTATTCACTCATTTTTATGGCTGGCTCAGCCCACCCCGGGGGCAGGGCTGGCGCAGCATGTGGTGCCGGGGATTGAACCGCGGTCCCTGAAGCCACCCAAGCTTTCCCAAGCAGGCGCTTTAGACCACTGAGCCATCCCGCCGGGCCCAAAACTTAGGTTTTAATGTGGTATAACTACATGACCTTAGGCAAATCACCTCATTTGTTTGGGTCTCGGAAAACTCATGTATAAAACAAAAGCAATGTGAAATAAACATAGAAAGAGCCCTTTCCTTTCTGGATTAACTGTGGAGTGTCACCCCTTGCCCAGCACTTCAAATAAGGTCAATGAAAAAAAATGTTTTTTAAATAGCACTAGAACACACACACAAAGGTCTCTACCCCACCACTCAACAGCCCTTAGCACTGACACTCCTTTGACTGTCATATGCCTGTAATGGCATTACTGACCTCATCACCATCATCAAAACACTAGTATGGAGCTGGGGAGATAGCTCAGTGGAATAAGCGCTTGCCTGGCTAGCTTGAGGTTCTGAATTTAATCCCTGGTACTACACACACACACACACACACACACACACACACACACACACACACACACACACCACTAGTATGTTCTTGACGCTGTCCTTCATTCCCAACACTTAAATCCTAACTCCTATCAATTCTCAATCTACAAAGTAGACTGCTCTCTGTTCATTAACAATTCCAAAGTCTCTTGTTTAGATTGCCTGCCTCCAATTTCATTACCACAAATTCATTACACATATTCTGTGAAATTAATCTTTCTAAACTGCGCATGGTGGTGCACATTTGTAATCCCAGTGCTCAGAAGGCTGAGGCTAGAGGATCATTGCGAGTTCAACACCAGCCTGGGCTACACAATGAGCTCATGGCCAGCCTGAATTGCATAGTGAGAAAGAAAGAGGGATGGAACGGGAACGGGAACGGGAGCGGGAGCCGGAGCCGGAGCCGGAGCCGGAGCGGGAGCGGGAGCGGGAGCGGGAGCGGGAGCGGGAGGGGAGAGGAGAGGAGAAATCTTCCCACGCAAAACTCTCAAAGAGTACCCAGAAACACATGTACCAACTCAAAAGTGATGACTGCAGGTGATTCTCCTCATAATCACCAGGAATACTTCCTGCTTACAGAATCATCAGTCTAAACTTTTTAGCCAGGCACTTGAGGCTCTCTAGGATCTTTCTTCCATTAATCTTTCTGACCAACTTTATAGTACTCTCCTGCACAAAAAAAAAAAAAAAAACTATTTTCCAGCCAGTGAGGACTAATGAATGCCTCTCACGTATTCAGTTTTTTCTTACTTTATATCTTCACTCATTTTTTCTCTCACTGAAATGCCTCCTTCAACCTCCCTTGTATTCTGCCTAAAGTGCCTGAGACTCACTAAGCTGGTATTCCTCCACTAAGTTTCTCTGATCTCTTGAGGTAGAGGTGATTTCTTATCCCTAAGAACAGTATCCCTAGGTCTGACAGTATCAATCATAGCACATTAAGACTTTTTGGGTTTTTTTGTTTTTGGGGGGTTTTTTTGGCAGAACTGGAGATTGAACTCAGACCCTTGCCAGGCAAGTGCTTATTCTATTGAGCTATCTCCCCAGCCCCCATCGCACATTAATCCTTATGCAGCGATTTGCACAATAAGCTATGAGGAATCTCTCATGAAGATGAAGTAAAATCATTCATAAGAGCCCAATGGCACCTGTGTGGTGGGATGCAAGGTATGGCCTGGGTAGGCACCTGTATCAAGGAGATAGTGAGGGTCTTTCTAATTGCCTCCATCCTGAGGCTGGCATAAACTCAATGCTACCTCCATTCATTCAACACACATTTCCCAGCTTCCCAAGTGCATTCACAGATGTCCCGTGCTCCCAGGTGTGAGACACACTTAGTTGAATGGATTATAGCATTTACCATCACTGCTAGGACAATTACAACTGGACACCTAGCTTACAGGAGATTCCATGTTAAAGGTCATCAAAATAAATCTATGAGGTCCTGCGAGATAGCTCAGCAGACTAAGCACTTGCTTAGGTAAGCACAGGGGCCAGGGTTTAATCCCTAGCACCACATGCCACACTGGCCCCGCACCCAGGGGAAATTGAGCCAGTGATGGAGTCTGGATGTGATGGAGCACACCTGTAATCCCAGCACTAGGGAGGCTGAAGACAGGAGGATCACTAAGAGTTAGAGCTTCATAGTGAGACTTGCACAAAAAAAATAAAAATAAAAATAGCTCAGTGCCAGGGAGACAGGTCAGGGGCACAAGTGCCTGCCTGGCAAGTGCAAGGATCTGAGTTCAATCCCCAGTTCCACAAGAAAATAAAACTAAAAAAATAATAGCTCAGCAGATTAAAGCACCTGCAAGCAGGCACAGGGGCCAGGGGTTGATCCCTGGGCCTACTGTGCCAGCCCTGCCCCCAGGGCGTGCTGAGAGGGCAACTGAGACTGGGTATGGTGGTGCACACCTATAATCCCAGCTCTTGGGAGGCTGTAAACAGGCGGATCATTATGAGTCTGATCTAGTAGTGAGACCCTGAACACCCTGTAGACTCTTCCCTAAAATACAAAAGGAAAAGAAAAGAAAAAAGAAACTTTCTTTTTTACAAAGAAGAGAAATTTATTTGGCTTAAGGGCTGCAGACCTCTTGGACTTGCAGGAAATGATTCATAATTATGGCCATGGAATTCTCATAACATGAATAGGTGGGGATGAAAAGCAATAACCTATTCAACTGTATGCTGTCTTTCTCAAGGGAGAGTCATTGATCAAGCCAGCACCATAACTTGCCCCTCGAAGAAAGTAAACAATGGACATTGATTCAAGAAATGATTGGGGGCTACAGTAAAATGTTCTCTCCTTATAGTGAGAAAGAAAAACTTCCAAGGGGAAAAAAAAAAAAAAGCTAAACTAGGGAAAATATATTTTCATTTTCTCTTATCTATCAACTCTTTTTTGATTGGAAATTCCACTACTATTTTCCTTCATTCCTGAAATCCCAGCTAACTGAAGTTGGATATTTGGCGCATTTATGTTTATGAAAAGTTGCTCTTTTATCAGAAAAGGTATGAAATAAGCCCATGATTAGTATGTGTTTACAATCCAGATTTTTATCATCAGCATTATGATGATGGCCTTCCCCTCAATGCATTGTTTAATAATTGTTGAGACTAGTTTTGGAGATTATGTGGCAGAAAAAAGAAACTTAAATGGACAGTTTTAGTGCTACAAATGAACTTACCATGATGTTATCTGATTGTCTAATTAGAATGACTACCATTTCTGTTTAATTCAACTTCCCTTGGCAATTGCCTTCATTATTGAAACATTATGGTGTATATTTGTTAAAACAGAAAACAAAAGAAAAAAAAAAAAAAAAAAAAAAAAAGGC
>PVJA010021527.1:0-12716 GCA_004027025.1 Myocastor coypus | reverse complement strand
GCACAAGCCTGTAATCCCAGCACTCAGGAGACTGAGGCAGGAGGATTGGTGTGAGTTCAAGACCAGCCTGGGCTATCAAAGTGAGCTCAAGGCCAGCCTGAACTACGTAGTGAGACCCTGTCTCAAAAAGACAAAAAAAAAAAAAAATTCATGGTATGTGGGTTACTTTAGTCTGACAAAGATTCATTTCTTTGCATTTCAAACAATGGTACTATAATATAGTTAAATGGAGTTGGGTAGGTAGCTCTGTGATAGAACACTGCCTGGCACATAAGAGCCAGCACCAAAAAAGAAACAAAAAAGAGAAATACAGTTAAACATATTAAATTATTCTCAGAATCACATATATGTAGATCATGCTTATAAATTTCAAAGAAATATTCCCCTCTCACCTCGAAGATAAATAGGTTATGATTTATAATTTCTAAAATGCATGTTTCTGCCTAAATTTCAGATCCTTGTTTCCTCCTGTTCCCATTAGCTATTAAATATAAAAACAGTTTTGGTCTTAGAATCAGATTAAGGTTAATTCAAATCCTTGTTCATCCATCTTGGGACAATTACCTTAGGTCCTTAGAGCCACAGTTCCCTAGAAAGCTGCATTCACCTACAAAGATTGTCATACAGTTGTAAAACATCTACCCAGGTGCTCAAAGAATAGTAGTTATCATTGTCACTCTTATCACTGAAGTTATCTGAGTTCTTTTTTTTAAATTTTTATTTATTTATTTATTGTTTCAGAACTTTTGTTTGTTTATTCACTCATTTTCATGGCCGGCTCAGCCCGCCTCAAGGGCAGGGCTGGCGCAGCATGTGGTGCCGGGGATTGAACCGCGGTCCCTGAAGCCACCCAAGCTTCCCCAAGCAGGCGCTTTAGACCACTGAGCCATCCCACCGGGCCCTGAGTTCTTAATAATATCTTTTTACAGGTAAAGCCTGAGTTTGAGTGGCCTTTGCCCTTGTTAGCAAAAATTTCTTAAAACAAGACCTCCACAGATTGCACACCCAGCAACATACACACAAACACAGTAGCACATACTGCTTTCTAACCTAGGTATATATATTGTACCTGACAGAAATCCATCTTTCCTGATCACTAGATTTCAGAAGCTGGCTCAGGGGACTTGGCAAGCATAAACACATTTGTTTTACCATACACTGTAGTGATGAGAGTTCTGAGAGCTTCCTGAGAGGCCAAAGATAACCCAAGAGGCCAAATAGGCACAGAGCTACTGAATCACACTTTCAAAACTGGTAGCACATGAGATTTGGAAGGCTGCCTGACAGCCAGTGAGATATCTGGTCATTACCTAGGCCAGAGCTCAATACAAGGCAGCCAAGAGCTCTATAAATATGGCTAACAGAGGAAAGGAAAATGTTTGTCCTAGTTAGGCTGGGCTGACAGCACAAGTGACTCTTATTATTTTGCCTCTCCCATCAAATCCCAAGAGAGGACCCTCCTTAATTTCTTTCTTTCTTCTCTTTTTTGAGAAAGGGTCTCACTATGCAATTCAGGCTGTCTTTGAGCTCAGTTTGTAGCCCAAGCTGGTCTCAAACTCGCAACAATCCTCTGCCTCAGCCTCCTGAGAGCTGGGATTACAGGCATACAGCACCACACCTGGCCTCACTAATAAGATCTTGAAGCAAAGCTCATGGGACGTCTGTGCAGACTGGACTTCTCAGAGGCCCAGGGAGGTCTTAGCATCCAAGATAATATTTTTAAAGCCAACAATTATCACAGGACTATCCTACCTCCCTGCTACATATAAAACCTGCAGGGGGGGGGGGGGCCGGCGGGATGGCTCAGTGGTCTAAAGCGCCTGCTTGGGAAAGCTTGGGTAGCTTCAGGGACCTCAGTTCAATCCCCGGCACCACATGCTGTGTCAGCCCTGCCCTGGGGGCGGGCTGAGCGGGTCATAGAAATGAATGAATAAGCAAATAAAGGTTCTGAAACAAGAAAAAATAAATAAATAAAATTAAAAAAAAAAACCAGCAGGGGAAACCAAACAAGGTTCCCTCCTCCATTCCACAAGACAAGCTAAGAAAAGCAGTTAAAGTTCATTTTGTTCATTTGACTACGGTGAGTCTGACCTGAGATAAACCTGTGTGGGCCATGATAGGAAGTAGCAGAACTCAAGGAACCCCTGCCCATAGGTCTCATGTTCTCTCTAAGAGTTCCTTTACACCATTCCAACTGCAGACACTTGCTCAGAATAACCACTGCTGTAGCAAACCAAAAAATTCCAGCCATGGTCAATGGCCAAACCATTCCATGGTGTTATTGGTAACTGTCACTTAGCACAGCTTCACTATATGGCCAATAAAAAAGATGAAGTGCAAGGTCCATCAGGATAATCATTCTCAGAAAACCTACCATGTAAGGTTTTGTTTTGAGACAAGGTCTTGCTATATAGTGCAGGCTGGCCTTGAACTTACTCATGTAGCTCAGGCTGGCCTCAAACTCATGGCCATCCTCCCGCCTCAGTCTCCTGAATGCTGGGTTTACACTCACGAACCACCATGTAAGTTCTACTCTTAATCCCAGGGCACGTTTAAGTTTTCCATATATATATATATGTTTTTGTTGTTTTATTTAATCTTAAAGAGTAAAAACAGAAGCATAAACAAACAAAAAAGACAGACACAGGGTAACATAAAACAATGCATATGTTACAGATGTTTAAGTTTTTCACATGAGCTGATGTAAATTTACTCAGACATTCTCTTCATTCAATCAGAGGATCAATTTATTGTTGTACATGATCAGTACAATGATAGATACAGAAGACAGGCATTTATGGTTGACAAAACAGAGATGACTCTCACCCCGAAGGAAGAGGAAAATATGCAAATATGTATGCTTTTGTATCTATACAACACTTCCATATATCAAAGGTCCCTGAATTGCATTCCTCAGCTAGCTGGTTAATAGAATTGGCCACTAAATGAAGAACTGTATATTTTATGTACATTGCAAGATTCAGAACAAAGAAATGGTCAAAGAAAAGTTCAACTAGATGACTCTGCTTTTATTTGCATAACTCACATGCAGGATAGTAATATTTTAACATAAAACTACAGTACTATACTGTGCAGTATAATCAGTAAAAATTACAATACTATATAAACAATATACTATACAAAAAAAGACATCAAGGCTCTTTAAATAAGATGTATAGGGCCCGGCAGGATGGCTCAGTGGTCTAAAGCACCTGCTTGGGAAAGCCTGGACGGCTTCAGGGACCGCGGGTTCAATCCCCGGCACCACATGCTGCGCCAGCCTTGCCGTCAGGGCAGGCTGAGCCGGCCATAAAAATGAGTGAATAAACAAACAAAGGTTCTGAAACAAGAAAATAATAAATAAATAAAATAAAAAATTATTTAAAAAAATAAATAAATAAGATGTATACAACCATGCCCACCCCCCCCCAAAAAAAAAAGAACTGGTCACAAGGTTGAGCAGCAAGTCATAAATCCAAACAATGTACCTTGGTGATAAGTCCAAAGAGACATTAAACAGGTAGGTCATTAAATGAAGAACAGCTATACAACAAATAACTCTTTTATCTCCATTTTCTAAGTGAGGAAAGTATACCCTTTTTGTTTCAGGTGGGAGGGTGTTGTTTTGGTTTTGGTTTTTTTGTTGGTTTTCTTTTTTTTGTTTTTTTTTTTTGTTGTTGTTGTTGTTCTTGTTGTTGTTTGTCTTTTTGAGACAGGGTCTCACTATGCAGTTCAGACTGACATTGAAATCATGGTGATTCCTGCCTCAAATGTTGGGATTACAGGTGCGCACCACTGCACCCCACTGGAAAGTATAGTTTGAGTTAGACTGTCAGCAAGAATCGAGCCAAGGTCCAGTACTCCTGATACTACATCAAGCTGTGTTTTGCTATAAGAGACACAAGCATAGTGTGCATGAAACACATCACAGACGGTGAGTGATAGCAGAGTTCGATTGGAGATGAGAGGCCCATGACTAACATTAGAGAAGACTTCACAGAGGAGTAAGGAAACAGCCAAAAACAAAAGAGAAAAAGGAATATTCTAAGAGAAAAGTAAAAGCAAAAGGTAAACAGTATAAATAATGGTGTGTTTTTCGGATCAGACCAAAAAAAAAGACCTGTTTGTGTTAAGAATACAAAGAGAGGAACAGAGAGTAATAAGTAACGAGTAATGAAGTAACTAGAGTGGTCTGCAGATAGAATCCTGAGTCAGGAGAGCAAGCAACCACTGCACAAAGAAAGTTGATTTTTTGGGGTTTTGAGGGGTTGAGGGTTTTGTTTTGTTTTGTTTGAGATAGAACATCACTGTGTAGTACTTAAATTGGCCTTGAACTCACTTTGTAGCCCAGGCTGATCTCAAACTTGCATTAAAACTCCTTGTCCCAGCCTCCTGAATGTTGGAATTACAAGTGTATGTCATCATGCCCAGCACACAGGAAGATTTTAGAACTATATCTTTTCTATTCCAAGTGCTTCATCAGAAAACAATATTATAATTCCCTTGTTCATGTTAGGGTTTTCCTTGCATAGCCTTTTTATTTTGCAGGGGGAGGGGGCACGGAAGAGTGTGGGCGGGCAGGGGCAGGATCTTGCTCTGTAGTCCAGGCTGTGCTTAAACTCATTATATAGCCTGGACTGATCTCAAACTCAAAGCAAACCCCATGACTCGACTTCCCAACTGTTATGATTGGGCATGCACCACCATGCTCAGCCCTTGTATAGGCTCTTACACAAAATAAAACTGCCCCACAATGATAAACATGACATCAACAAAGCCATCACTATTAAAGTCTCACCTGCCCTAGCAAACTGTGCTAACCCAGGCTTTATCAAATTTTTGGTGCTCAGAAAGCTATCCCATTGCACTTTCCAGGTAGCCAAAATTAACTCTACAAGGATTTAGATACATGTACCCTGCCAGTAGAGGCTTCAATTCCAGAATACAACCAGTCAAGCAAATAATGGTGAAACATATGGCAGAAGGGCCTAATCTACCTCCTTCAGAAGCCTACTCCATACATCCCAAAGAGAATTCTTGTTCTCTAAAGAGATACTGGCAAGAGAGTGAGAAATATATCACTCACCATATACAACAGATATTACTGGGCTTTTGTGTGTATGTGTACCTTATATAAATGCTTCCCAAACAGATGGGTCTCTTAGAAGCAGCACTTGATATGACTTCATATACTCCTAATTCTGCCCAGCCAAATTTCTGTGAACATAATACAATACTATAAACACTTTCTGGTTCTTCTCTAACTCCCAGACCCCAAATAATGCAAAGTGACTACATTAAGATATACATGCTACACAAAAGAGTAGGAATAACACATATGAGAATCAAGGAAAACCAGATTCTTCCTCTGGTTGAATAAAACCCTGGACAAATTTGTGCTTCTCATGTAAAAGGAGAAGTTTCAGAGAGATGGTTCCTAAATCCTCTTCTAGCTGTGTCATGCTAGGATAAATCCTACCACCTAATACTAATGGCCTAAAGAGTCATTGTTTTATCATTCAAAATGTGAGCCCCAACTCAACGTCATCAATGAGTCTAGCTATCAGAAGCTAGCTAGATTGTGAAGAGCTAGTCAAACAGTTCAGCGGATTAAAGTACCTGCAAGCAAGTGCAGGGGCCAGGAGTTTGATCCCCAGGCCTGCTGTGCCAGCCCTGATCCCAGGGTACAATGAGAGGGCAAGTGAGACTGGGCATGGTGGCACACACCTGTAATCCAAGCTCTTGGGAGGCTGTAAACAGGCAGATCACTGGAGCCTGATCTAGTAATGAGACCCTGAACACCCTGCAGACCCTTCCCTGAAAAATGAAAAAAAAAAAAGTAGCCAAATTGTAGCAGGAAAGCCTCCAGAATCAGTGCCCACACAATGAACTCCAGAATCAAAAATATCAAACAATAATAGAGCCTAGGGGAGTTAGAAAGAAAGAAAGAAAGAGAGAGAGAAAGACTCCTTTAGAACTGAGGACATAAGAGGGAAAGACCATATCAAAGCAATGGCTTCAAGAGGCATGGTACAAAAGGGAATAAAAAAAGAAATTCCACATGACTCTAGGACAGCAGTGGTAAACCTATCGCATGGATGCAACAGAAGGTTGTTTGTATCATTGAAAGCTCTGAACCCCAAAAGCTCACCATTTTTGCTATAGGAGGTAAGCAAAGGAATCCAAAGAAAATCTAAAAGACTGCATCACCTAGGAACCATTTTTCTGAAGAGTTAGGCTCCAGGATTATATCAAAGGCATCTTTGTAAGACATCCTCATGTCCAGGCAACAAGGTACAGGTCTATAATTGTAACACTAGGAACACAGAGGCAGGAGAATCACACCAAGTATTAGGGCAGCCTTGGCCACACAGTGAGTCCAAAGGCCAGTCTGAGCTACACAGTAATACTATTTCATACCCTTACATAATCCCCTCGCACTGTGTACTGGCTGGATTTACTGACTTGTTTCCAAACAATATGGAAGAAAAAATAGTGCCTCAGTTCCAACATTACACAATAAAAAGACTAAAGCATTCATCTTGGATGCCCGCTCTTGCCCTTGCTTGAGTCCCCAGTTCTAAGGCAGGAAAGTCAACTGTTAAATCCTGAGGCAGCCAACTAGAGAGGCTTATGAGGCAAGGGATCCAGGCCTACCAGCAACACGTAAATTAGCCTGAAAGCACATAGGCTCTCCCCATTTGAGCCTTTGGCCCAAGCCAACTGCTTGACTATAACATCAAGAGAGACCTTGAAGCAGGACATGGTGGCTCATGCCTATAATCTCAGCATTTGGGAGGCTGAGGCAGGAGGATCAGTGCGAGTTCAAGACCAGCCTGGGCTATAAAAGTGAGCTCATCTCCAGCCTGAACTGCATAGCAAGACCCTGTCTCAAAAAGACAAGAGAGAGAGAGAGAGAGAGAGAGAGAGAGAGAGAGTCCTTGAGCCAGAGGTAAGGTAAAGTCCTCCCCTATTCGTGATCCACTGAAACTAGGAGACAATGTTTATTATTTAAATAACCAACACAAGTGGGTATCAGGCCCATCTGCTTGGCTATTTAAAGACTGCAGGTGGTGCTAGAGGAAGTAGTTATATCCTGGAAAAAGGAAGGAGGGCAAGCTGCAAACAAGGTCAAATACTAGCATCTAGATTTTATTAACAATTTTCTCATGGCCTAGAGAAGGCTTGAATAAAAGCCTGTTTTAGCCACACCCAGAGCCTACAATACCAAGTACATACACCTAAGGAAAGACCATGCTACTACAGCACATTCACAGATGCAACGACCCTTAGAAATATGCTATCACTGGTCTGCTCAAATTTTGCACAGCCACAAAAGCAGAGGCCAAGAGGATTCCAACTACCCCAAGTGCACATAATTTTATAGTTAATAAAACACTTTTATGAAAGCTATTTTTGGGGACCAGGGAGTTGGCTCAGTAGAATAAGTGTTTGCCTGGCAAGTACAAGGTCCTGAGTTCAATCCCCAGTACCAAATAAATAAATAAATAAAAGCTATTTTATCCTTATCACAACATATTAAAATTATTCCTTTGTGCACCAGGCATGGTGGTATGCCCCTATAATCCCAGCACTTGGGAGGCTGCACCATAGTGAGCTCAAGGCTAGCCTGGACTACACAGTAAGACTCCATCTTGAATATTATGTATTATTCCTCTTCTACAAATAAAAAACTAAGGCTGAACAAGATGAGGTGACTTACTCTCCAACAGATACATAATAAGCAAATAAATGGGCTAGAACTCCAAAGCTTCCACAAATCCAAATATCTATGTCTCATAGTTGTGGCAAACTCAGACCCTTGCAAACCAAAGTCAATTGTGCCATTATATGGCTAGGCTTCTATCCAACTCCATTCCCTCATCTCCCAATTCTTTCCTCTCCCTATTACACAAGGTCTTCCATGAAATTAAGCCCTTTCCTAGCTACCTTTTATTGCTTTCTTATAGAGAATTGCAATGACAAAGAATCTGGTCTCTTTAAAATCTTACAAACTGAGCTTGGTGGCACACACTTATAATCCAGCATTCAGGAGGCTGAGGAAGGAGGATCACCTTAAGGGTCACCATCTTGGGCGACACAGTAAATTCAAGCCTAAACTACATAGCAAGATCCTATCTCAAAACAGAAAATAAGCCAAGTGTGAGAGAGTGTACAAGGATTGTTTGCAAATATCAGGTCAGCCAAGGTTACAAAGTGAAGTCAAGTCCAGCTTGAACTACATAATGAAACTGTATCTCAAAAAGACAAAATAAAATAAAATAGGACAACCCACTCAGCTCCCCTTCTGTCTCTCTCAGAAGCTTTCTTTTCCCCAATAAATATATTCTGCTCTTGAATAAATATATAATATAATCAAATGCTATCTACAAAAAATTCTAAGCAGAATGAGTTTGTTGGCCCTAAGCTGATCTGGATATGGATGGTTGTAAGTTTTTTGTTTTAAACAAATACAGAAGTTTTTCACTTACATAATATCAGCAGTGAATGAAACCAAAGGGGGGGGGAACAGGGCAAGAGTTATAAGCCTGGCATAGTGAGACCCTGCCTCAAAAAGACAAAAAAAAAAAAAAAAAAAAAAAAAAAAAAAAAAAAAAAAAAAAAAAAAAAAAAAAAAAAAAAAAAAAAAAGGAGTTGTAAGCCCAACAGGAAGAAGGCTGAGGCAAGAGGAGATCACAGAGAATTGAAGGCAAGCCTGGGCTACATAGTGAACTCAAGATCAGCCTGGAATACCAAGATGAGACTGTCTAAAAACTTCTAAACAAATAAAGCTCATTTTTTATCCCCCTTTCATGGAAAAAATTTTTCAACTTTCAATCAGATGGTATCTTAATTGTTTTTGTCATTACTAAGACAAAATGCCTAAGATCCGCAAGTTTAGATATATTTCTGCAAGAGAGGAATGGTTTATTTAGCTCACAACTTGTAGAAGTTTCAGTCATAATTAGCTGGCTCCAATGCAGGGTGGAATGGTAGACAGGCATCATACAGGAGAAACAGTTCCATGACAGACAGAAGGTAGTAAAGCAAGCAGCAAAAGATGACAAGCTTCTTTCTGCCCCTTACATTGTATCCAGTCTACCAGGATTCGGGTTGTGCCAAACCCACCAGTGAACTAATTCTTCAATCGCTGACCCTTAATCCTAGCATTGCACCATGAATCAGTCACACACTCTAGACTCAGACACCTCTGAAAAAGCAGTACCTGTGACTGCATGAGGCTCTGTGGGGGACATCTAGACACAAACCATAACAGATGCCTAGTAAACAACATTAGAATCAGACAATAAATCCATTTCAAGTCAGTACCACAAATTCTATAGCATACAAAGTATGCCACATGCCAAGTCTTGTGCTAACAGAGTAAAAAGTTGAGTATTTGCCATCATAATGAATGGTTCAGGAGCTTCTGATACAGTAACAAAGGCAAGCCCATACACAGAAAACTCCAGCAGCTACTATCCTCCAGAACAGCATAGCTTTACTCCAGCAGCTATACTCTTCAAACACCTTGTCCATAGAGCAATGGCCAGACAATGGAGGTATAGGCTCTGAGTACCCTATCAGCAAGGCATCCTTCTTCTTTGGGACATATAGAAAAGCAGGTAATGTGTTTTGATAAAAACTGCATGAGACCAGATGTGCTAGTACAAGCCTATAATCCCAGCACTTGGAAGGCTGAGCCAGGAGCATCGCCATGGTCATAGTTTGAGGCTAGCCTAGCCTACATAAAATAGTTCAGGGCCAGATTTAACAACATAACAAGACTCTGACTCAAAAACATAAAAATCCTGCAAGAGCTTAGCACATAATTCTCAAGAGCTATAATTCTGATTCTGCCATGTTTTTAGCCATGTGCCCTTGAACACAAATTCTTGTCTACAAGCTCTTCATCTTTATTATTTTTATTTATTTATTTATTTTGTCTTTTTGAGACAGGGTCTCGCTATGCAGTTGAGGCTGGTCCTGAGCTCACTTTTGTAGCCCAGGCTGGTCTCAAACTCCCACCAATCCTCGTGCCTCAGCCTCCCGAGTGCTGGGATTACAGGCGTGCGTCACCACGCCCGGCTAGCTCTTCATCTTTAAAATGGACAAAAGTGAGGCTAAATAAAAAACTGAGTTGGGATAAAAAGACCTAAACTTGGGGTAAACATAATACAAAGTGCCCTGGGTAAGCAGCAATACCTCCACAGGACCAGGCGTCATGGCACACACCTGTAATCCCAGCACTTGGGAAGCTGAGGCAGGAGGATTAGTGTGAGTTTGAGACCAGCCTGGGCTACAAAAGTGAGCTCAAGGCCAGCCTGAACTGCATAGTGAGACCCTGTCTCAAAAAGACCAAAAAAAAAAAAAAAAAAAAAACTCCATAAGTTGAGGGAAGGCCTGGAATGTATTCTAAAACTTATGAGACAGCTTAAGTGAAAGAGACAAAATAGAATCCATTAAAAAATGCCCTAGCTCCAGCTCTTATAACAAACTTGAAGAGAAGTTAGGCTAGGCACAATAACAACACAGATAAAGTACAACCCCTCCTCCGTTCCTCCACAAAGGTCTTACACATATGAGGGAGCAAATATATATACAATGTTCTGTATTACACTAGAAATTTATACAAAGTATTCTTGTAAAGAAAGCTCTGCATTGTTTATTATTTCATTTTTTCAACTATGTTGTGGGCACATGGGTACTCAATGTGTTACTCTTATTCTTTTTTTATATCTTAATATTGCACAATTTTTAATCAGTATTTTAAAAATCATTGTGGGACTAGCTTCGTATCATTTTCAGTCCCTGAAATTTTTTTTTAAGAATTTTTTTATTTTATTTTTTTCTTGTTTCAGAACTTTTTGCAAGGCTGGTGCAGCGCTGGTGCAGCATGTGGTGCCGGGGAACAGACCACGGTCCCTGCAGCCACCCAAGCTTTCCTAAGCAGGTGCTTTAGACCACTGAGCCATCCTGCCAGGCCCCTTTTTTAAATTTCAGGGCTCTGCCTGCTGGTTGTCACCAGAGGGAGGCCCTTTGGGTTTATTTATTTATTTATTTATTTATTTACTTACTTACTTACTTACTTATTTATTTTGGCCAGCTCAGACTCCCCTGGGGGCGAGGCTGGAACAGCATGTGGTGCTAGGGATTGAACTGCAGTCCCTGCTGCAGCCTAAGCGTTCCTAAGCAGGCACTTTAGACCACTGAGCCATCCTGCCGGGCCCCCTGAAAGTTTAATAGTCATTGTGAGTTTCCTGATGAACCTTTTCTCACAGAGGGAAATGTACCATCAGCATATCCACAAAACCACTCAGCACCATGTCTCAAATGCCACCCAGCCAGAAACCAAAAGGGTTCCTAATAACCTACTATGAAACTTCTATTTAATTTGAGGGTATCACTTTCCTCATACGTAAAAAATCAGTGGGTTGAACTAACAGATGTTTCCATTTCTTAACTTTCAAATTAAGCTGCCACTTTTTATCTCCCCAAGGTCTGAGAAAATAATGGGGAAAATGTTAAAGCCTCCCCCAGCTCTCCCAGTCTAGGCTAGTCACTTGCTCCCCTGGGTTTCCTACAGCTTTCTGTAAATATATGTACCTTCATTACAGCATTTATCACCAAGTTTTGAGAAAATGTATACCTTAGTGGTTGAGATAGAGATAAGGAGCAGAATTAGGAGCCAGGCAATTAGCTGAGTGGCATAGCGCCTGCCTGGCAAGCACAAGCACTTGAGTTCAATTCCCAGTGCCAAAAAAGAAAAGGAAAAAAGGGGGGGAGTTCTGAATTCCTAGGTTCAAACTCTGGTTCTGCTTACTGACTGTAAGAATTAAATGAACAAAATGTTTATAATAGTGCCTGCCAGACAGTAAGTAAAAAAAAAAAAAAATTATTAATGTTACTGTATTAATATGTGCTATCAAACACAGAATTCCAACTTTAACTAGATTTCTATTCCTTCCTCATTTCCCTGAACAACTTGTTTATGTTTTCTCCCAGGCCACCTACCACAAAATAATATATTTACTTTTATGTTCATTTTCTGACCTTCTAATAAGATAATAACTTTGTCAGGAAGGGAAGAGGGCTGTTTTGTTCATTCTTAAAGCAGCATAGAAAACATACATGGTACCTGGCCCACAGCAATCACTCAAATACTTGTTGAACAAACAGCACATGAGCTGGCATTGTTTGATCATTACTGAATCAATTAACCTATCTAAAAGGGACTGTCAGAGCTGAGGCTAGAAGCTGGCCTAGGATTTGCATATCCCTCTCCCCAACCCCCCAGTATTAGCTTCGGCTAAGCCCCACCCACCTACTCTTGGCCTCAGAATGGGGAGCCACCCTCAGCTAAAATTAGCATAGCTACCAGCATGGCCACGCCATTTATAGCCTTGGAAGCAGCAACCACTAGCTGGATGGGCAGGTCTGTGGCCTGCCACTCCATCAGGGCTTGATTGAGAAGCCAGCCTGCAACTCTACATGATGCTTAGATGTCTATCCTCCAAGGCCCTATTATAGTATTACTGAACCAAACCACAGTTCCTCCCAGCGCTTGGGAGGCTGAAAACAGGATCACCATGAGTCCAGTCGGTATAGTGAAACCCTGTAGATCCTGTACTAAATACATAGGAAAGAAGGATGGATGGACAGACAGACGGACTGACTGGACGGGAGGGAGGGAAGGGGGAGGGAGGGAGGGAGGG
>PVJA010021526.1:16714-35646 GCA_004027025.1 Myocastor coypus | reverse complement strand
TTGTTTGTTTATTTTTTAAGGCAGTACTGGAGATTGGACCCAGGGCCATCACACTGAGCTACATCCCTAGGTCCTTTTATTTTTTGTATATTTTATTTTTTATTTTGCCTATCCTGGGCTGCTCAAGCTTTTAGTCCTCCCAGCTAAGCCTCCAAGACTTCTAGGATAATAGTCCTGCATCATCATGCCTGGCTCAGACATCTCATCTTTACATTTTAAGGAGAGCTCTGTAGGAGAGCAGTGTCTGGCCCAGGACTTGTAAAGAATATAAATCCTTATTTTTCCTGGTTTTGCTTTTGTGTTTGTTAAAGTTGGGTGGCATGAGATTGAATAATTCATTCAGTGCTGAGCAGACTTGTCTGCAGGGCCACCATGTAGTGGTCATCTGAGTTCTCTGAGGACTCTGTGACTTGGCCAGTACAGGTGGAAATCTGCATTTACCTGGGTGTGGTGGCTTCACTCTGCCCACCCAGAATTTCCTAGGGTCAGGAATCCCGGGGTGCTGGTTTTTCCTCACTTCACAGGCCCAGTTTGCCTGTGTCCCATTTTCTAGGAATACAATGGACAAGAAATTTTACCTTTTTTCCCTATGAACATAAGGGGAAGAGAAACTGAACCACAGACTGTTGGTGTTCATTTTTATTTCATACTTGTTTTGATCTTGCTTTTTAGATTTATTTATTATTATATTTTAGTTTGAGAAAACTTAGCAGTTGACGGAGTTCTTGGTTAAAAATAAGCATTCTTTTTTTTTTTTTTTTTGACTTCAGAAGTTTTTCTTAGCCTTGGAATGGCGGAGGGTCAGGGGTTTGTACATAGACAGTCTGGTAAATCAGCTTTTTGTTTTTTTTGGAGATAGAGTCTTGCAGTTCATACTGGCCTGGAGTCACTACATAGCCCAAGCTGGCCTTTAACTCATGGCTGTCCTTCTGCCTCAGCTTCCCCAGTGTTGGGATTATAGGTGTGTACCAATGCCCTAACTTAAAATCTGGTTTTATTTTTACATATGCACATGCTATATTTAAACTAGCCAACTTGATGTAGAAGATTTAGTAGAGCTCTTTTTGGAGATGTGTGTTTCTGGGGATGTGTCCATGATCGCATCCCCAGATTAAAGACCTCTGAAAAGCTAGGGCAAGTTGGCCTCCTCTGCATATTGCTGCTGATGTTTTCTCCTCTGGGGATGAGTGAAAGCCACTACTGGCAGGGAGCTGAGTAAACTTGTCTTCACTGCTAATTATTCAGTGACTTCTATCAGTGCAGCTTCCCATTTTACTTCTGACAGAAGTGTCTGTGAATGTCTGTGCTAAATATTCCTCCAACTATCAGACAGCCCCCAAATGTGTGTGTGTGTGTGTGTGTGTATGTGTGGGAACTGGTAATTCTGTACTTGTTCCTGGGCTTCTCTCTGGCAGCACGTTCTCAGTAGTAAGTTGGTGGGGATAGGTCTCTCAGCAGTAGTAGTGGGAAGGGATTTGGGCATGGCCCCCAATCCACAGCACAGTGAGGGACTCCTCATGGCTAGTGGCACTGAGAGGCCTGCATCTTGCTGTTTCACCTGTGTTTCTTTAGGTGCAAGTCTTAGCACATTCTAGTAAAGATCAGAACATGAGAAATGACTTTAGTCATTCTCAAGATAGAAGCTGGACTACAGAGTGGAATGGTCTCCCTTTTCTGACTGACTGGTCAGGATTTTGGGCACAAGGACTCTGACACATTTTCCTTCTCTTGTTACTAGGTACAAATCCTCCTGAATGTCCTTGACTCTTTCTTTGACATTGGCAGGGGCACTATGTACCTGACAGAAAGCCATCTAAACAGTGAACTGTGTCAAACCAAAAGTTTAAAGGCAAAAAAAATAGTAGCAGGCAGAGGATCTCTGGCCCTACCCTTCCAGATTAGAGGATAAACACAGCTGTCCCAGAAGATGCAACCAGAAGCCTCTAGCCACAGCCCAGGTCTGATGCAGGCAGCTGATATGAGAACTCCATCCCCCTGGGGGCAGACCAGGGGGAAGCCAGCCTACTTGGTGTACAGTAGTACAGTAGAGACAGTGAGGTTTGGTCAGAAAATCCTACAGGACTGATTCCAGTTCCCTGCTGACCAGTGTGGAAACTTGGAGGGTATGTGTGTGTATCATCTTCTACCCTGAAATCCACACAGCTGGATGATTTTTCAACATGGTCAGGAAGTAGAGAATCACATGTGAAGTATTTTTGTGACAGGCAGCTACTGGTTTTGTTTAGGCGAATGCCTTCAGGTAGTGCTGGAGGGTTAAAAAGACAAGAGAGAGCTGATGAGCTCTGTGGTTCCCATGTCCTGTGTCTAGAAAACAGACACATTCCTCAGAATAAAGAGTTTAGACTCAAGGCCTTTGCTTGGCCAGATCTGCAGTGTGGTCAAGGTGTAGCCTATATTGGTTGCAAACTACAGGAGGAAACTTTATGGAGCACAGACTTCTGTAGTTCTGTAAAGTCCATGGGCTGGATTTCTTTTTTAGGTGTGGCTACAGGACCTCATGCCTTTTGCTTATGGCATGATCTGTGGCTCAGCTGTGCACTAGGCTCTCATCCGCTTTCCCCTTCAGACAGTGGAGTGTCTGGATTCTCATTAGACCTCGAGTCCACTGGGTCTTTTCTGTGTTTTCTGAAAAGAATGTGTACAAACTCAGACTCATTCTCTTGTTCCAGCTGTCTTGCTGTAGGGTTGGTCTGTCACTGAGTTAACTTTTTGTCTCCTTTCAGCTTTATTAATCTTTAGCTTAATTCACTTACTTTCTCTACACTCAGTCATATACAAGTAAAAAGTGGCTCCCTGACTCATTGTCAGCTGGTGATACACTCATTTTATAGAAACTGAGTGTTGTCCTCTTGATTAGTTCTTGCAGTGGCCTGGCACAACTGGGTTGTGCACATGTCAACACATGTCCCCTGCAGGCTCTACCAGGCAGCCTTTTCTCCAGATGGAGAGGGCCTCTTGCTGTGCCACCAGCCGTCTTGGTCTTTGTCTTGTGGGAGGGACCACTTAGTTGTGGACTTGTTACCTTGGCACATAGGAGCAATTTTCCTTTCCTAAAGTGCATATGCTTTGTCCCAGATAATAAGAGTGTGTTTTCTTTTCATACAGTTCTTGTACCACAAGCATCCCTCTTATATGAACAACACCACATACATGACTGTGCTTATTGATATTCCCTATAGCTCAGAGAAACAGATTTTATTGTAAGCTTCTATGTGGTAGATTTGTTTCCAGGACTGAGGGAAAATATCTGTGAGAAGCACCTATGTCACAGATCAGGTGAAGAGCAGGACTCTGTCTGTTCCAGGATCTGGTAAAAACTAAGGTATCTTTAAGCTACACTGAGGACTTTAATAACTTGATATGTTGTTGTGGGGTTTCCTATTTTTTGATTCCTTGACAGATTCTGGAGGCACAAGAGAAGGAGCACTGAAATAAGGTGATTCCTTCCAAGATAGGGGCAGCAGAATCTTGCATGGTAACTAGTTGTTAGTGAATGAGTAATTCAGTGAGAAGTCTTGTGATTGATGTGGCAAAAGGCAGTATTATGACAGTGAGTTTGGGAGAAGGCACACATTTTGGAGAGGGGCAGTGTGAAATAGAGTCCTCCTTCTAGTACACAGCTTCACAGGACTAGTCACTTAGGCAATTTGTAGATTAAAGAAGACCCAAATCTTTAGTCTATTAACCCAAAAGATCAGCCTCAGTGAATATATATTTGGCTTAGTGAATTTAAGTGGGACTACTTTTTGTGTGGTCATCTGATAATTAGAAAAGTTTAGCTCCCCTGTTGCCATTGATCAGTTAAGTTATGGATGTTTTGAGGGGGCAGGTGAATACAGTTTTAATCTATAGGTTAATGAGAAGAGTGATACACAAAAATCAACTTGTACACCTAGCATTGCAATCTAAGCTTATCTATGTATACAACTGAAATCAATTATAAGGCATGGCCTAAACAGACACCAGGGTTAGGTACTTTTATTGTTTTTGCTTCAGTATTCAATTATAGTAGTGTCTTAAAAGTTAAATGTGGATTTTTTTTTTTTTTTTCTTGAATGGGGTGGTACTGAAACTGAGTTTAGGATATTTACAGTCCTTTTTCAGTTTTTTAAATTTAAAGGTAGGGTCATGCTAAGGGGTCCAAGGTAGGTTTGAACATACAATCCTACTGGCTTAGCCTCCCAGAGGGTGGGGATTATAGGTGTGTACTGCCATGCTGGCTCAGCTTAGGGTTCTTTTGTTCAGTTCCAGGGCAGATTACATCAACAAAGTACAGCTTCCTTGATATCAGTGGCTTTAAGCACTGAGTGCTTATGGCCCCAGGCCCTTGTTGTCTTCCCTCTGGGTAGAAGTTGCGCTATCTCTGTTAGCCAGAATCTTGGCTCTAGGCCCTGGGGCAGCTTATTGGAGGTCTGCCAGCTGTTATTTCTCTGGGGTTCTCCATTGGGCACTACCTTTAGTCTCTGTAACCTGTTAGGGATTCATCTTCACTAACTGACAGAGGAACACTGCTTATATAGAGCACTTTGTGCATTCAAAGACCTGCTGTATGGCTTTCCCAGCAATGAGGGGTGGTATGTGGGCAGGGGTGGATCACTAGAGATGACAGAGGCAAGTCACCTGGGATAGTTCCAAGGCTTAAGCCCTCTGTGGCCCAGTCAGATTATTTTGGAGTGACAGGAGCAGGGAGGATGTTGCTGTCCTCTGAGCCTGGGCTCCTATCAGAATGGACTAGAGGTTTCAATGTCACCTAGAAGTGATAAGAGACCCAAGTGCTGGTGGCCTGGGCCACTGTGAGTATCAAGAGTTTGAGAAGGTATAATAGGTGATAGTCAGGTCCCTGTCCTGTGGGCCCTTTCTGGCTGTCAGGGAGAAAGGAGGTAGCTTTAATAATTAATTCCTAAACTCAGTTTTCCATGCAACTCATTGTGTTTTCTTGTGGGAGTTGCTACTGGAATATTTCCTTCAGATAGGGACTGTGAAGTATTATAGTCTCAGGTCTTTTTTGCACCTTTAAAAAGGGCTTTTGTGCCGGGCATGGTGGTGCATGCCTGTAATCCCAGCCAGCACTTGGGAGGCTGAGGCAGGAGGATCAGTGTGAGTTCAAGACCAGCTTGGGCTACAAAAGTGAGCTCAAGGCCAGCCTGAACTGCACAGCAAGACCCTGTCTCAAAAAGAAAAAAAAAAAGAGGTGGGGGGACTTGAAAAATCATTATTAAATTCAAGATAGCAGATGCATACCTATTATATAGTAACATAAATAATACTTTTGTGAAGCATAATTATTTTCCTGATACTTTTTTTTTTTTTTCTGTGGAACTGGGATTGAATTCAGGTCCTTGCATTTGCCAGGCAAGTGCTTATTCTACTGAGCTATGTCCCCAGCCCCCATAATTATTTTCTTAGGAATGTTGGCTTGTTGTATTTTTAGCAATACCTAACTGGCTCAGCAGAAGACAGTAGGCATAGTGTTCTCCTGTGTGAGAATGCATCCTCTAAGAAAGACAATATATAGTTTACTACCTGTAGGTGACAGAGCTGTCCCCCTTGGTTTCCCAGCATTTTTGCTTGCTGATTAGGTATGTTTGTTTTCTTTGTATGAGGAAGAATCAGAATAATTCGATGGCCGCAGAAGGGATACTGTCACACCTGCAAGGATTCCATCAGTATTTCTTCTTGTTCTTCTCTAAAAGAAATCTATCTTGGTGACAGTGGGGTCTGATTTCTACTTTCTGGGTTAGAGCTACTACCTTTGATTTTTTATCATACTGTGTTACGACTTTAATTTATGTGGCATAGCTACTTCCTTGTGAGTTATATCCCTTCGCCCCATTCCACCATTTTTGTCCTTGTTTTCCTGTGCCTATGTGACTTCTGGAGGGGCTCCTCAAAGATGGGGTGCTCTGATTGGAGACCTTGGTAGCCTTCCACAACCCTTTTTTGGGGCTCCTTGTCTGCAGAAAGTATGGTGATGCTTAGCTGTTGGGGTTTAAAGTAGTATGTATTTGCCCATCTGCATGCACAGGTGCTGTTACTCTCTGTTCTTAAGTAGCAAATACACAGCAAGTCCCTGACTTATGAACATTTAAGTTTTGAATTTTTCCAGGACTTAAATGGCTTACAGATGAATCCAGCTTAGAATAATTCTACCAGAAGAGAACTCATTCATAAGTGAAAGATTTATTCTTGGGGTTGGGGAGATAGCTCAGTAGAATAAGTGCTTGCCAGCAAGCCCAAGGACCTGAGTTCAATCCCCAGTTCTGAAAGAAAAGAAAAAAAAAAAAAAAAAAAAAAAAAAAAAAAAAAAAAAAAAAAAAAAAAAAAAGACTTATTCTGTATTCTGTCTTTTCGTCATTGATTTAATGAGTAACATTGCAGGTTTATACTAATTTTTCCAATCTGAAAATGTGTATGACAATGTAGGTTGGAAGATTGATCCACCTGTCCTGAGTGCATTGACACCTGACCTCTCACCAAGTGCCCTTTGAACATGAGTGGTTCGATTAATATTCAGTGTTAAAATGGTTCATTTATGCTACTCAGTGTATGATTGATATTTTCTTATTTTTCATGTTTTGTTTGTCTGCAAGTAGGTGATAAAGCAAAGTAGTACATGTTGTTGGAAAAAACATTATCAGCTACACGTGTGAAGTGCAGCATCATCTTTCCCTCACTGGATAGGGATGTTCATGGCGATGCCCCTCTACCTCATAACATGCATCTTTCTACTACAGAACATGTTTCTGGTTCTCCTTACCAAAGTGATTCAGTGTTGGTAGTGCCTTACACACTGGGTGGAGGAGAGGGATGTTCACACAACCTTGAATCTCACAGTTCCACCCTTTGCGTAAGTAGGCTGAGGAGCCACTGCCCAGGCATGAGAATGCAAGCAGCAAGACAGAGAGGCTGGGAGCAGCCCAGGGCTTGGAGGCCTGGCTTAGAAGTTCTACTCTCTGTGGAGTACAACTTTGAGCTTGAACCAAGGAGGAATGCATTAGTTCTCAAATTGTCTTCCTTATTTCTTTGTGGGACATACTGGAAGAGTCAAAGAATTTCACACACCACACTGAAGTCATTGCAGAATAGTCATAGTCACATAGCTGTTGACTCCTAAAATCTCAGAAAAGAATTAGTGTAATGAATTAATGGAAAAAAGATAAAAGGAATAAATCAACTGTGGCATCAACAGTAGCAGATGATTTTTGAGTACAAGAGGCTTGCCTGCTCATGATTATTCATTTTCCAGCTATTTATTGATTGTCATGCCTAAGCCTTTTGTCCAGTGTAGACTTACAGTTGAAAACAGGAGGCATATCTACAAAGAAATTATATACAGTGACCGCAAAATATGGTGGTAGAAGTGACCCAAAATATGGGGGAAAGCCAGAGACACTTCCTGTGTAGGAAGCTCTTCCCTGGCAGCATTTTCCCCTGGAGGTGTCTGCCAAGGTTTTGTGCAGGGTAATTGCCTTTAAATCTATGGAGGATGTTGGGTGTTGCAGGTAATAGGAACATCTTGATAAAAGAGAAAAGGAGATGTCAGGGCTTATTTGTTTGGAAATTGTTAGCTGATGCATATTGTGACTATCAAGTAGAGGGGTAGAATTGGTTGGGCACTTGAGGCCATATTATGGAATTATTGGCTATTTTGAAGTTTAAGTCATGCACGTTCTGATGTTGAGTAGTTGTGTTCATCTGAACCCTATTGGTTATGAATGAAATAAAAATTTAAATTAATTAAAAAAACAGTTGCTTAAGCAGCTAGAATGTGTAGGAGGTAGCATGCTTCAGGCATTGTGCGATGCAGGTTCAGACATGGTTGCAGGGGCTCTTTACCCCTGTTCTATCTCCCGCTTTGTTGAGTTCAGAGTGCTGACCCTTCCTGTGTGTTGGCAAGGTGGTTGCCAGCAGCCACAGCCCAGCCCTCCTGGCCTAGTACCTTCTGCAAAATTGGAATGGAGAGATCTCACTATTTTGAAAAAACATTTTATTTTTAAAATAACAAAGATAGCCTTCCTTCGGTACAGACTTTTCTTGAACACCAGGAACCCTGTGCTGTGATTTGGTGGAGATGTTGCACATATTCCTGTTTCTCTCGGTGAACACAGTATAGCTGCACTTTCCTCTGAATCCTCTTGCATGGAAGAGCAGCCGAGAAGCCTGCTGGTCAGAACAAAAGCAAGACTTGTGACTATGCTTCTGGTTCCCATGCATGCTTCCTGCCAGTGAGGAGCATCCTCTCAGTGCAGAAGGGGACAGGATCTTCCTGTCCCTCACCTGCTGTGCCACAGCTCGACTCCTGGCCCTGTTGCCAGAATTGACTCTGTTCTGCTGCAAATGTGCTTTTTCCCCTTCTGTAGCCCAAACCCTAAACTACAATAGCCAGTGCCCAGAGCCATCTGCCCAGTAGGAAATGAAGCCAAGCACTGGAGCCCTGTTGCTACTTGAAGAATTTCTGGCTTCCTTTCCTGCCCATAAACAAAAGCAGTCAACTGAAAGAATGGGACATTGATTGTTCACAGGACATTTGCTGTATCAAGGGAAGGAAAAGAGCTTTTACAGAGTGGATACTGAAATTCAGTGTTTGTCCTAGAGAAGAGGCAGTGACCACAGGATATCCAATAATGAAGCAAACTGTCACCATAGGACTTTTAAGCCTTCAGAGGGGTGATTTACATTTAAAAATGTAAATGTTTACATTTTTAAAAATTGTATTAGAGTAAAAGACACATAGCCATAATACCCCTCAAAATATGCCTCTCACTTGGAGCACTTCCCATCATTCTTGCCACTCTGTGAAGCAGTTCTGGAAGTCTCCTTTTATGAATGCCTTTATGAAATATGATTTTAAAATATAGTGCATGCTACTGCTGAGTGCCATCCAGTGGAAACGCAGCCTTGTGAAAGCATTAGTCTGTCTTCATCTGCCTATTCACTGGATCTGCTACCATGTGACTTCTGCAGTTCTTAAAGTCGAAATGACCAAGAAATGCAAACGTTTGAATCATTTGAGTATGTGGAGGTACCCACGACAGGGCAGCTAAGACACTCATGAGTTTTTTGCATTGCAGGACTGGAACTGTGTACCTGTTAACAAGTGGTGCCCCATTTATTCCTCACTCTCCAGACTCTGCAGCCATGTGCTTTTGTGACTGGCGCTTTTTTTTCGTAGAATGCGTTCTGGTCCATCTGTAATGTAGTAGGGTGTCAGAACTTCTTTCTTAAGGTTGATCATGTTCTGCTTGTTCAGCATAACTTGGGTCACTTGTACTTTCTGGCTGTTGAAGTAGCTTGGACCCAGCTTTCTGTTCTTTTAGGGTTGTACACTAGTGAGAGATTCCTGGACCAATTGGAAAATGCTGTTTTGTTTCTGAAGAATACAGTTTGTTTGTTTCTATATTGTTTGAGACAGTTTCACTGTACAGTTCATGTTGGCCTTGAACAGCAATTCTTCTGCCTCAGCTTCCCCAGTGCTGGGATTACAGGCTTGCACCACCATACCAGGTGGAACACACCATAGTATGTTTCAGATCTTTAACCTCAGAATTGAGTATTGGGCCGGGCGTGGTGGCTCACGCCTGTAATCCCAGCACTCGGTAGGCTGAGGCAGGAGGATTGGTGTGAGTTCGAGACCAGCCTGAGCTACAAAAGTGAGCTCAAGGCCAGCCTCAACTGCATAGCGAGACCCTGTCTCAAAAAGACAAAAAAAGAATTGAGTATTGGTTCTAAAATTGTGAATTTCTTTCCTTGCACATAATTTGGAATTTGGCTATGATGAAAGGGCTGGCTGCTCGCACAGTTTCATCGACCTTTTCGGAGTTTCATACAAACATTTAAATGGTGGGCTCCATGATGCTAAGGCCAGTTACAGTCTTCTCTGTAGGTAGCTATGATTTATTTCAAGGAACACATGCATTGTTGATACTATACTGAGACAACAGCTGTGAACTTAGACTGTCTTGGGGCCCTTGCTTACAGAGGATTGTGTTAGCTGTTGTATAAAGTACAGTGGGAGATTTTGCCAGGATGTGGAGAGTAACACCCCTGCTCCTTATTTTTGTCTGAGCCATACCTTTCCTCTCCCTCATTGTTGAATTTTAGCCCCTGGAATGTCAAGTAGGAGCGTGCACGGCAGGACACTTTAGTTTGCAGAAATTCCCATCATTGCTTTATTTTAAAATGACGCATTGAGAAGATCATGATCCTCCTAGGAGCAGACTGACTTGAGCTCATATCCTGCTCTTGCTGATTCATTTGGGGCAAGCAGCCAGTTTCTCAGGGCCCTGTTTCCTTATGCACAGAGTCAGTAAGGGTGACAGATACTTTGATTTTCTTTCAAAGCACTTGTGATTTTTAAAATAACACATAAAAGCATCTAATGTTGAGTTCATGGTTGCACCCTACTCCTACTGGCCATTGCTGTGACCTTTGAAAGCAGGGGCTGTTTAATAAAACTTAGCACCAGTCCTACAGGGTGGTCCTCAAAACTTTCTGGCCTTAAAATCCCCTTGACCCTTAGAAATAATTGAGGATCCAAGGAACTTTTGATTATACGTCTTACCTCTGTTAACATTTACCATATTAGAATTAAAACAGAAGTTTTAAAAGAACTTAAAGTGACAGTAAAGTTTTTATGTTTTACTATAGATAATATTTTATGAAAATATTTTGTAAAACAAAAACATCAGTGAACAGAGTGACATTGTTTTTGCTCTTGCAAATGTCTTTACTGACTGGCTTCAGAACAGACAGACGGTGTCTCTTTCACTGACTCTGTGATGGCTCATTTGCTGTATCCTAGAAAGTCTTGTTATACCCTGGGGAGAGGAGACAGTATTTTTATACCACTCACAAACCTAGTTTGAACCTCTTAGGCTAGGGGTGTTGAACCTATAAACGTGTGCTTCAGTAGACTGCTTACATCACTGATAGCTCTGTGACTGTGTTTTTCTTTTAATGTATGAGTTATTTGGAATAAACTAAAACTTCATATTTGGGTTTAATTGCAGTATTGACAAATTTCAGTTTGGGCACTTGGTCTCTAAACAGTTTATCATCATTGTCCTGAGCTGATCACACTTTGGAAACTGCTGAGGGAGCCTCTTAGGAGCCTGAGGGAGCCTTTTTCTTGCAGTTCTTTTTTTTTTGCATTTAATAAGAAAAAACAATGTGATAGTTTCAAAACACATTAGTAGTACATTTCCAGTATTTGATACAATGCATATTGTTGTCCTAGTAATTATACAGAGCACAGGGTGTAGATGTGATGATTTTTCTAATCATTATTGGTACAAAAAAAAATTCTTCCTATTGAATAGTTGTATACATAATCCAATGTTCCATAATCGCAGTGAGTTATTGGCAAGACTGGTAATAATGGAAGCTATTGATTTAATCCTTTTACAGCTTAGCATACTAATCTAGCTTTATGTTTTATGCCTCATACTTAAATTTTTCTTGCTACAAGCTCCTGAAGCCTGCAGTGCCTTCACAGGATCCACTTGCAGAGCCAGGGCCAGACCTGCCTCCTTATGGGCAGCCTCTTGAGTGCTAAACTGCATCCTATAACCTTGTGATGGTTTCTAAGACTGTCCTCTTCCCTTGGCTGATGGATGAACATTTTGACTTGCCTTGCTCCTCCCAGCAGTGTGGGTGAGCAGTGCTTACTACAGTCGCCTGTGCTGGGGGCTCCAGGAGCCGCTGATGAGTTCCACTGAGTGTGTTTGGTGCATTCAGAGAGTTATGCTTTTTTATAGTTGGTTCACATATATCTCCCTTGGGTGTCCCTTGGGTTAGAGGGAAAGATGTGAGCATACTAGTGAGCACCAGGCTGCCTGGAGGCCACCTGCCTGGAGAACCGGGAAATGGGAAGTGTACCTGCCCAGACCCACAGAGGGTTATCTGACCAGGGCGGGTGGGCCAAGGCATGGTTGCCTATACTTTTTGCCCGGCCAGAGTCAGTGCAGGTCTCCTTTCCTTGTGTGGAATAGCAGGAAGTAGGAAGCTGTGTGAGGAGCCTGTCAGGGTGACCACCCTCCTTCCTCCAGTCCATGAGCCTCTGTCCTGGATTGTCAGTGCTGAATTCCTGTTCTTTTTTCATTGCCTGTATGTACGCTCACCCTCATGCAGGTGTGCACACACATAAACATACATATGTACACACTCACATGTACACTATCTTCTTGAATGTTTTGCCATGAGAACTTTGGTGTATGTATATCCTAAGATTTTGCTCAGCAGTTCAGTTACTGACCTTGAGATATAGAATGCTAAGTCCTTGTTTATATCTGGGTTGTTGTTTGCATTCTGATTTGGTTGTTTGACTCCCAACATCCCTTGCCATACAATGCCGCTCTGTGTAAGTCTAGGGAGTGTCCTGAGTACACTTGCCTTGTCTTGCTTGATTTCACTTCTGCAGCTTTTGTCTTTTGTTGTATCAGTGTATTTGGAGACTGGGGTTGTGAGCTTACCTGCCCAGTGCATGCCAGCCAATAAGCATTTAAGAGTGGCAGAGTATCACTGGTGTCCTACCTTGCTTACTTACTGCTTGTTATAAATGTGTAAGGCCCACATGAATACAGAGAGGTGGATGGCATCCTTGCAGAGAGGCTGAGGACTAAGGAGGTCATGGTGGAAGATGGCTTTTCTGTGACATGGCTCTGTGCCCTCTTCATTGGACCTTGAAAACTTGGTTGAATAGAATAGTTGATGTGGGATTAGGCTACAGGGACAAATGAACATTTTCAGCACAGGGAGTAGTGTATATTTTGAGGTGAGACCTTCACCCAGTAAGAGTGCTTTTGTCCCCAACACTTAGACACTTTTGTAGATAGGTGATAAATTTACTCTGTAACCAGTTCCTGGCCAGCTGAGGAATGCCTGGTGCTTCCTGAACACAGCTGACCGGTCTCTGGCCTTGCCCTGCAGGCTGCTGTAGAAAGTGCCATCTGGACTTGAGTTTTTGGGGATCTCTCTAGGTGTTACGTACAAAGGATTCTTCCAGGACACATTTTCAGGTCAGGTGTATGGGTGCCTGGTCAGTTTCTGACCATATCATAGTACATGTTATAGTACAAACAATTGTGATAAGTGCTCCTGAATTTAGGCATACTTTGTCAAAATTGTACTCTTCAGTTTTTAAATTTATAAGTGAATTAAGTTCAGACTAAAAAGAAATGTATGGCATGGAGCATAATCTTCCTCTGTAGCTTATTCTCTAAAGGCAGTTGGTGTGGACAGACTTTATTTAAATCTATATGCACACTTGAGAAAAGGAATTATTCATTGCATACTACTATGGTAGGCATCTTTTACTGTCAGATTTAGCTGGTCCCCATTTAACTGTCTTAATGTTGGATGGTTTTCATGGTATAGATTTACTGTGGCTTTTGACCTTATCCCTTGCTGAAGGAGAGGTAGATCCTTGTCAGTGTTTGGTTATTATTAATAAAATTTTTATACAAGACTTGTACAACCATTTCCTTAAGGGAAATTCCTAGGAATGAAATTTCTGCCTGAAAGGAAAATACATAATTAAAACTTGGACAGACGCTGCTAGACTGCCTTTCTTTTTTTCTTTTTTTTTTTTTAAGAATTTTTTTTTTTCTTGTTTCAGAACCTTTATTTGTTTATTCACTCATTTTTATGGCCGGCTCAGCCCGCCCTGATGGCAGGGCTGGCGCAGCATGTGGTGCCAGGGATCGAACCACGGTCCCTGAAGCCGCCCAAGCCTTCCCAAGCAGGGGCTTTAGACCACTGAGCCATCCCGCCGGGCCCCTAGACTGCCTTTCTGATTAGTGTATCCATTCATGATTCTCAGTGATTTCAAGTTAAGCCATGGTCTTCACCAGTGTGAGTAATCTTAATTTTTAATTTTTTAAAATTTTATTGTTAAAAATATTTCATTAAACCTTTTTATTCTTCTAAAAAATTAGTACTGCTGTTAGCTGTCTTTATTTTTAAACTACTGATATTTCTTTTGGATTATTATATGTCCTGATTTTTAAAAACTTCTTTAATTTGCAAATTAGTCTTTTGTTAAATCTAATAAATATTTTTTTTCAATTCTTAGTTTGCTTTTTAGCTTTGTTAAGATAGTGATATCTTAACAGCTTTGATTTCAGCTTTACAAAATAATCTTTCCTGAGTTCAACTATTTTTTTTCTCATGCTGAAATTTCCCCACTACATGATTATAAAAATTCTATTTTAGTTTTAAACTTGCACATAATGTTTTTCTAATTTACATTATACCTTTTTAAAAATTTTGACTTTATTCTTGGAGTTGCATGTGATATGAATTTAGAATAGGCTTCAAAAGGTGGAGTAGGGCCAGGGAGATAGCTCAGTGGTCTAAGTGCCTGTTTGACAAGCATAAGGACCAAGGTTCAATCCCCGGTACTGCATGCCATGCTAGCCCCACCCTGGGCCCTCCAAGCTGGCCACAGAAAGCAGAAATGGTGGTGCACACCTATAATCTCAGTGCTGGGGAGGTTGAAACTGGAAGATCACTGTGAGTCTGAGCTGTGTAGTGAGACCCTGTACCAAATATATAAATAATTTTTTTAAAGGTGGAATAAATTTGTGTTTCGTAGATGAAGCTACTCTTTGTAGTTAAAAGCCTGTTTACACTGCAGGTTAACTGGCATTATACATGTGTCCAGCAAAGGGGAAGGGACCACTGATCTGTGAAACACTCCTATTATAAAAAAGGACAGTGGGACCTTGACTTCTGGACTCAATTCATCAGTGAGTGTTGTTGTAAGTCAAGAGTACTTTTCCCATAAGGAAGATAAACTTGCTCTCTGTAGCCATTGTTGCTGCTGCTCCTCCTTTGTTGCCTACTCTTTGCTGCCACCATGAATGGATGCTCTCTACCCTGTGCTGCACTGCCTTGGACCTAGCTGAGTATAGACTAAAGCCTCTAGTACCTGTGAGCTAAATAAACCTTTCTTTCCTTCATTTTGAGTGTCAGGTATTTGTCCCAGCAACAAGAAAAGAGTAACTGAGACAATAATGTGCATCATTTACCAGAAACACCAATAATTTTCTAAGTGTATTCACTAAAAAGTTATAAAATGTGCCTTGTTTCCAGAAACAAGAGTTTTATACTGTACTTCAACATTCAGGTTGACATCTTTGGCTTGTAGGATGGAAGATGAAATGGAAAGTATTTCTGATATTTAAAAAGAGAGCCTCTTTCCATAAGAAAATTAGTAATCTGGCTCTCTGGCATCCTTTCTCTCTTTGAGAGTCTGCTTCTGGCTCACTAGGACTCAGCCCCCAAACTAAAAACTGATCTAGGGTTATCTGTTTCTATCTTTTGTTTCACACTGTTCTATCATATGCATAGCATTTTCTTTAATGCAACAATTGACCTTTTCTCTGTCTGGGTGAGTCTTTTCTACAGATTTTTGTAGTTTTTTGTTTTTCCCTTTAGTTCAGGAGAACTTTGCTGTACTGGTCCTCAATATCCCTGTCCTTTTCAGAAAGCTCCTCAATTCTCTGTTGCTCAGCCTGAAGTGGCTGAAGTTTCTCTGTAGATAGTTCCTGTAGATGATGTTCTGCCAGTTCTTCACCTTCTTCACTGTCTACTTGCAAACCTAGGGACTCTGCTGTAATGGCAGTGCCATCAATCAGAGGATCAGTTACAAACTCAGACTCTTACACAGCTTTCAGAGTCTTTCCTTTACAATTTTAGTTCACATGTTCTTCCTGGGAGACCCCAGTGTTCTTAGAGAGAAATTGGCCTGAGCTCTCTCAGTTAATCCTGCACAGAAAAGGATGTGGTAATGTTTCTTTCAAAACTATTTAAGAGTTAAATCTGTATATGAAACTATTTGGAAACACTTTAGGAACAATTCCTTGATGTATAGCTTCTTAAAGTTAACTAGAACCTGCTGGTCCATAGGCTGTGGTAGAGGAGTTGTATTAGGTGGGAGAAATGCAGAGCCTTTGGAATTCTTCATCCAGTTCTTCTTCCAGATCTCATGAGTGAGTGGGAACATTGTCCATATAAGCAGAGCTTTGACAAGTAAACCTTTATCCTCTAGGTATTTTTTAACAGTGGGACAGGAAGTCTCCCTGATACACTCAAGATAAAGTGTTCTTGTTACCCAGGCTTTTGTGTTAGATCTCCACATGGCCTCTAGCCTATTCTTCATTATCTGAACACTCTAAGAGTCTCAGAGACTTTACCCTGAGGTCATCATTTGTGTTGACACTAGCAGTAAGGTTAGCCTGTCTTTCGTAAGCTTGTGGCCTGGCATTTTCTTCTCTTCCTGGGTAATGTATGTTTTCCTGGGCATTTTCTTCCATAACAGGTCAGTTTCATCATAGTTGAAAACTTGATGAGAGCAAAAGCCATGTCTCTGTGTCATCATTTTGAATGCAGCACTAACTTACTTATACACATCTTTTTTTAAAAAATAAAAAAACCCAAAATTCTGGTCATAACCCATGGTATTTGTATGTGAGGCAAGTCATGACTCAAGGGTCCAGTGTAGAAAGTTGTTGCCTCTGGTTCTTTTATTTTCCCTTTAGAATATTTCTTGTCTCATAAATTTATATTTTGTTTAAAATTCATAAATTTTATCAGTAGTGGCAGAGCCAAGTTGATATAGTAGTGGTTTAATTGCTGGCTTGGGACTTGAGCCTGTGTAGATGCTTTTATGTTGGCATCTTCATTTTTATACTAGTACTGACTTAATCCTTATGAAGACTTGAAGCCTGCTTATCACAAGGTTGGAGAGTTGTTCTTTTGGGCTGAACTCCAGTTCTCGTCCTCATAAAAATAAACGAATCAAATTTTCCAAGGTATCTGATACTATAGTGTTGAGTAGTCTATATTTTAGCCTTTGGATTCCTATGGAGACTTGAATACCTGGCCTATTACCTGGTGCGTTATTCTGATGACTGAGCGCCTTGTTTGATCTCTCAGCTTTTGTATTTATCACCAACTCTATTTTTTGAATCAGAATATGTGCTAACAAGGTGGCGATAGGTTTTCCTTTGACCATGTCCTCTTTTTAATGGCTATTTTTTCTAAACTTTTGTTTAGCACCAGAAATCACTGGACCTTTAGAGAGGTTGTCATTTATCTCTATCTGTTTAAAACATTGTCAGACTGGTACATTTCCTGTTATCTTGCTCACTTTTCTGAAGAACCATACAGATCTCAGATTGGGAATCTGCTAGAAGGATGGACATCCTTGGCCTACAGACAGTAGACATGAATACCTCTTGCCTGGTAGAGAAGTGTCAAGAACAAATCTGAATGGTGTGACTCAGGTGTTGATCACTTGGAAATGTCTTTGCTCATATGTGGGACTTGGGGCTGCTCTGCTATAATGGCTTATTTCCATTGTGTGCTAGTATACTTGTAGAACCTTGGGGTGGGCAGCATGAATGTTTTTCAGGCCACATTTGCAAATATGTCATTTTATACCCCACCAGCCAGACGCAGAGAGGTTAGCCATCTTAGGTAGGCTATAAAATCCAAAGAACTGCGAGAGGAAAGTAGGGCTCTGTAGGTCCTTGATTTCATGAGAATGATTTAGTTAAGTACATACTTGTGGAAATGCTGGGAAAAAATGGTGATTGAAAGGCTATCTTCCTCCAAGACTCATAGACAGCTGTGCAGGAAAAAGAGGCACAAATAGCTCTAACATGCTTAGTGACTGTCCTTGCAGAATACCAGGGCATGCTATTGAGCTAAAGTGCAAGGGGGCTCTGTAGTTCTCCAGGAGGCCGCTATATATAAGTACTTTCAACCTACATTTGAAGGATGAGCAGCTACATCCAGACTGGTGTGTTCTGGGGCATATCAGTCAGAGTAAGAGAAAAGTAGAGAGAAACAGTATGGTCGACTTAGGTGTGGCTCCCTAGGGTTGAAAATGACCAGGCAAGATCATTCTGGCTGAAGCAGGCTGAGCACAGACTTAGGTAAGGGTGCCTCTCTGTCCTCCAGCTTCCCAAATCCTCTCCTGCTTCCTCTCCAGTGTGACTGAGCAGTTGGGAGTTAGCCTTCACTTTAATTGATGTAGAGCAATCTAGCTTCTCCTGGACGTGCTAATTATGCTAGAAAGAAGCTGCTCCATACTTAGGATTTCTTCTGTGGACAAGATATGCTTTTCTTGATAAGTAGAAATTTTTTTCATTTTCTTAGGTCTGTAACTAGATGACTAATGACAATGTGCTTTGTCTCTATTACCTTACAAATCTACTACAAATATGGTCCTGGTCAGCCTGATTACAAGGGAAGCAATTAATGATCAACATGGTAGGCATTGTTCTCAGGGATAGTGCAGGTCATTATCTCAGGCATCTCATAATTACTGCAAATGTATTTATTCACTACTTACTATGTAGTAGAAAATACTACTAGTACTAAAGTTAGTACTTTATGTCATTTAATCTCCCAGTAGTGCTCAAAAGTTGGTATAATTTTTCCCATCTTGAATATTGAGGCCCAAAATGCTGAGGACTAGAGAAGTAGAGATCTTTGCTCAGGGTCATTTAGCTGATCATACAGAGCAGAAGGAAGGCTTCTGGACCCTGCCTATGTTGATGCAGTGCTTAAGGCCAGTGGCTCCAGGGCTATTCATCCAACTTTACCTCACAGATGTTTCAGGGTAGTATTTTGTGCATGCACCTGTAAGGAGAAAGCCCCCCCCAAAAGGAATTTCTGCAATACACACAGCCTCTTGTTACTCATGTATTGTTCAGAATGAAAACTGTACTGATACTATGTAAAACCAATAGAATGCTCATAAAACTTGAAGACTGTGTATGTGCCAGAATAATATGAAATAATAGCTGCGTGCACACTCTGATGAATGATTGAGTCATTCATGGCCCAGAGACCACTTAAAATATGCAGCTTCTGAAAGTGCACGCAAATCTTGTGGGTCA
>PVJA010021525.1:0-35482 GCA_004027025.1 Myocastor coypus | reverse complement strand
GAAGAATTTCAAATTTGAGGGGACTGGTGAGATAGTTCAGCAGACTAAAGTGCCTATTAGGCAAGCGCAGGGACTGTGGTTCAATCCCAAGCACCACATGCTGCCCTGCTGGCCTCGCCCCTGGACGCCAGTCCACAGAGTCTGGGTGTGGTGCACATGCCTGTAATCCTAGCACTGGGGAGGCTGAAAAACAGGAGGAGCACAATGAGTCTGAGCTGCATAGTAAGACCCTGTGACAACCAAATACATTAAAAAAAAAAAAAGAATTTCCAACTTGAAATTGAAGGATGCCAGATAAACCAGCACTTGTTAAGATTTTCTAGTTGTCATTTGAAAACTTAATATCGTATTTAATTATCTTTTCTAGGGTTGTAGATCTCTGTAGAAATGTAAAAGAAAGAATAAGAAGGGAATGCAAAGAGAAGGGTGTTCAGTTTGCTCCTTTTTCTACATGCAGGTGAGTTTTATTTTTTAACTAATAGTAGTTATTCTGAAAAACTTTTTTTACCAGTAGGAACATATAGTGTGCCAGCTGAGAAGCTTCAGTTTACTTTACTTTGCACACTTTGCTAAGCTCTCTGTGCATTGTTAAGATGTCTCTGGGACCCTGTGGGAGTAGTACCCCTCCACACAAGTGAGCCCACTGCTGCATATGGACAGCATGGCAATGAAGAGCAAAATGTCTCAGCTCTTGTAAAAGAGAGGGACTCTTTCATTCACTGAAACCATAAATAACAGCTGCAGTCAAGAAATTGTAAATTACATGCTTAGTGAACACGGCTCTTTATTGGTGAGAAATCGCTTGACAGATTAAGCGAGTGGGAATGGACTAAAAGGAGAGGAGCCGAAGTCTCATGATTGACTCAGTGTTCTCCAATAGATCTTCCTTTGTAATACAGATATTCTGTAGTGGCAGTGTCCAGTATGGTAGCCACAAGTCCCCTATAGCTATTAAGGGATTAAAATGTGACTGAGTAGAACTGAAGTTTAAAAATTAAGTGTAAAACTCTGGGGGCCGGGGAGATAGCTCTGTGGCACAAGTACCTGCCTGGCAAATGCAAGGTTGTCAGTTTGAACCCTGGTCCTGCAAAAAAAATAAAATTGAATAAAATTAAAAAAAAATGTAAAACTCTGTGTAGAGCTAGTGTCTTAAGTAGCAGCAGCCAGAAAGAAGGTTTTTCTTAGAATGGAAACTTTGTATTCAGTTTTTTAATATAAATTTTCTTTATTGAGTACCAGGATTTAAATGGATCAAATTAAATTAAACATTTGATTTCTCTAGAAAGTTACAGAATTAATTGGAGTGGAGAATAACCAAAAATCAAAACTGATCATGGAAAGGGGAAGTTTAAAGTAAATGTCACAACCTGCATTTTAGGCTGTCCAGCTGCCTCATTTGTTCTTGTTTGTGTGTGTGAAGGGATTCAGTCCCCAATGTTACACTTTACTGATAATGAATTAAATAATTCTGGAAAGAGTGTATTTTTCTATTAGGATCTACCTCATTGGGCTTTTAAATTAGGTGTAGTTCAGCATTTTTCATGTGCCTGAGTATCCCTGACCTACAATGGCTTGATTTAAGATTTTTTTCTTACTTTATAGGGGTACAGAAGCATACCCATGCCAAATCAATCAAAGCAAACCAATCATTCTGGTTTTCCGTGCAGTATTTAATAAGATGCATGAGATTAGTCAACACTTTGTTATAAAATAGATGTTTTGTTGGATCATTTTTCCCTACTGTAGGCTAACTAGTATTGTGAGCGTGTTGAGCTAGCCTAAGTTCTGGTGTTGGTAGTCAGGTATTTTTATTTTGTTTTGTTTTGTTTTGAGACAGAGTCTCACTGTGTAGTTCAAGCTGGCCTTGAACTCCCAGAGTAGCTCAGATTGACCTTGAGCTCATGGTGTTCCTTCTTCGTCAGCCTTCTGAATGCTGGGATTACAGTGTGTGCCACCATGCCTGGCTTATCTGATACATTTTCAATTTCCAGTATTTTTCCCTTCTATGAATTTATTGATACATAGACATAACCCCCCTATAAGTTAAGAAATAGCTATATTTTTGTTCATGATGCTAGAATTACTTCATCTCAGCCCAGAAAGTACATCTGAGCCTATGCCAGCCAAGGAGCAGGGCCTGGCCATGCACTTTGCTAACATGACAACTTTTTGTCAACTTTTACAATTTTTTATAATGCCACACTGCATTTTTCTCTTGGCTGTTCATAATTAAATCTCATCAAGCTCTAATTTTATCATGAGTGTATTTGCAATACCATCTCTTGATCAGACTGTTGTGAGAATGAATGAGGAAGCATATGAAAAATGTTTTCAGCTCAAAAGAGCTATACAAATGCTGTGGTATTATGGTGATACAGTTACATTAAGTTTAAGACAGTTTGTACTTGTGGGAATAAGGAAAATTCAAATACCTAGTTTTTCCTAGTTCAAGACCTCACAAACACATCTAATTACTAAGCCTGTTGTTTCTCTTGACAAATTGACAGCATGATAATTGGTCTATATTTTTTTAAATCCATTTATGTTGCTTTCACAGCTGGTGTTTTTTTATTTTTTATTTATTTATTTTTAAAAATTTATTTATTTATTTATTTTTCTTGTTTCAGAACCTTTGTTTTGTTTATTCACTCATTTTTATCGCCGGCTCAACCCACCCCGAGGGCAAGGCTGGCGCAGCATGTGGTGCTAGGGATCGAACCGCGGTCCCTAAAGCCGCCCAAGCTTCCCCAAGCAGGTGCTTTAGACCACTGAGCCATCCCGCCGGGCCCCCTATTGGTCTATGTTTTGTAAGGCTAGAGATCTTACTGTACTCTTCAACCTGCAGTTTGTTCTGTGTGTGCAGTTTTTTTTATCCTAACATGGTCACTTCTGGTACTTTATACCTCTCTGGGAGAGATACCCTTTAGAGTTTGGTAAGTTGTGCCCCTGTAGGGTAAGGAAGCATAATTATAACATGAAATCTAGGGAAACATCCTTCTTATTAATCTTTTACTGTTCATTTCAGTGAGAAGGTTCTTACAGGTTCTTTTGTGCTTGAGTGTGGGAAGCCCTGTCGGTGTTTGATGAACATTGCAGAGAGTACCAAGTCAAGTCTGTATGCTTTAGAACAAGTGTGTTGGGCTAGAATCCAAATATAAAAGCTAAAATGTGGGTCTTAAAAATTATTGCCTAAGCCAGGCAAGGCAGGATGATTGTTGTTTGAAGCCAACCTAAGCCCCATAGTAAGTTCAAGGACTGTCTAAACCGCATAGTGAGTCCTTGTCTCAAAAAAGAACGTAAGAAACTGCTAATAACTTGGTGCATGCTAATTTGGTGATTGACTTGGAGAAAATCTCTCTGAATGAAAATATAAGAATGTACCTGTTAGGGGCCCGGCAGGATGGCTCAGTGGTCTAAAGTGCCTGCTTAGGAAAGCTTGGGCAGCTGCAGGGACCACAGTTCGATCCCTGGTACCACATGCTGTGCCAACCCTGCCCTGAGGGCAGGCTGAACCGGCCATAAAAATAAACAAACAAACAAAAGTTCTGAAACAAGAAAAAAATAAAATAAAAAATTAAAAAAAAAAAAAAGAATGTACCTGATACTTGTTAAATTTGGCAGATATTTTTAAAAATGATTTTGAGTATCGTTAAGTGATGGAACCAAAAGTAGCATGAATATTTTGAAAGGTGTTAGATCTGAATAACTTTCTGAAATAGATACAAATTGAGGTTTTCCCAAAGGATCTTTTCGATTACGTAAGCTTTATTTTTCTTTGAATTACTGATCATTTAGGCACATTATGCTTTGCTGTGAGTTTAGCAATATCTATGAAGGCTAAACTGTGTAATATACAGATCCTAAGTTGTTGTGACAGTGTGCTATTAATATTTAGTTATGTTTTTGTTAATAATTCTCTTGGGGTGATGTTGTTCTCATTGCTGTACATTTATTTTATGCATTTATCCTTCAGGTTTTATTTGAATCTGATTATTTCTAATGATAGTGTCCTCATGTAAGGTGTTTTCCATTTTTTCTTAATTTTTGTGAATCTGGAACTTCAAATTTAAATAGTCAAGTGATCTTTTTATGAGTGTGAATTAGCGCAAGAAGAAAAACACAGCTGGCAAATTGATAGTAGCATTGTTAAACAGTTCATTTCTTCTGTTCTGAGGCACCTAACATTTGGCCTAAAAGGCCATTAAAATTTTAGATTAGATTCTACTTGTAGTGTGTAATAAAAAGAGTATTTCTTCTGTATTTGCTCCTTCTGTTAAATTGAATTCTTTGTTGGAATTCCATCAGTTGCACTTGGAGATTTGATATTATGTGTGCTCCTTTTTAAGTGCTCTCTTAATTACATCTTGAAGGCACATTATCTTGTACATATGAGTTAGTAATTTAATATTCTTGATATCTTTTGTATACAGACATGCAACATGTATACATGTGAGATCACAGATATTTTAAGGTCATGTTAATGTATTTAATATGATTATTATGTTTTCAGCTCTTTACTGCTTAGTAATGTAAACTGGGGATGACAACGTTTTTCACTTAGTCTAATTTTATTTGGTATTTGAATACTTACTGTTTCTGAGCTCCAAGTTCTCATACTTATTTCTGCTAACTTTGAAGAAATTTGGGAGATTTGTAGCTGATCACTATGTTGCATCAAATCTGCTTGAGGTCTTTTTTCTTTTTAATGTATATTTAGTACAGTGTCTCACTACACATATTGAACTTGTAGTGATTCTCCTGTTTTCAGCCTCCCAAGCTCCGGGATTACAGGCGCGCACCACTACGCCTAGTCTCAGCATGCCCCAGGGGGCGGGGTTGGCAGGGCAAGCTGGTGATTGAACCCTGGCCTCTGTGCTCTTTGAGGTCTGTCTTTAACAGCGGTCTACTTTTTTGTTTATTTTTTCTACTGAGGGAAAAGGGGGTTTTGTTAGTTTCAAGTCAACTGAAGAAACATTTACATAGCTCTTACATTTATAATTTGGGAGAAGGTAATAATCCACCCTTAGAAAAAGTCTCCAAACTAGTGTTGATAGTTCTTACATCCCCTACACATACCTTTCTCAGATGTTGATATTTAACATAATTACAGTATGTTTATTAAAAAAACAAAAAGTTAGTGTTGTTACAATGCTATTAACTAATCTACAGACCATTACCATTTTTCCTGTTCCTGTCTTTTTTCTGGCTTAGGGTCCCATCTGAGGTTAGGTACTGTGTTTAGTTCTCAGGTCTCTTTATTTAGTCTTCCTTAATCTGGAGTAACTTCTCAGTTGTTCCTTATTTTCCATATCATCATTTTTGACAAACACTAGCCAGTGATTTTTTTTTAAAATTATTTTAAGGAGCTAATAAAAAGAATAGTAAGCATTTTCACAATAGGTTAGTAGGAGAGTTACAATAATACATTGTATATTGTTGTCTTTGTAGTATTTACAGCACAAGATACAGACATGATATATCATCTAAACAGTATTAGTACAAGCTATCCTTTTCAATGAACTAAGAGAAACTAACTGTAAACTGTAACTATCCCCTTCATCCTTTCCCCTAGTACAGTGTCTTTTCTTTTGAACAGTTTCTTCCCAATTCACAGTATTAATTCTTTTGTAAGATATTACTCACTTTCAATTTGTCTGATACTTCCTTGTGATCAAATTCAATGTTACAGTCTTTGGCAAGAATACCACAGAAGTGATATGCCAACCTTGATGCCTTATACGAAAAGGATCGTGACACTAAGACAGCTCAGTATTGGTAAATTGAACTTTGATCAGTTGGTTAAGGTGGTGCCTGCTTGGCTTGAAAACTCTCAAAACTATTTTTTTCCATTTTATTAATATTTTCTGGGGAAAAACTTTAAGACTTGGCACATTTTTTATTCCTGACATTATCTCCTAATCATTATGTTCCTTTATTGATTCTGGGTCAAATTAGTTACTATTGTGATATTTCCAAATAGCGATTTTTGTTTTTAATCATTCTTTTTTTACCAGTTGAAGTTCATTTTAAGGAACTATTCACCTTCCTCTCACTTGTTATTAGTATGGACTCAGATATTTTACTCTCTGGGTTATAATCTTTTTTTTTTTTAGTATATTTGGTTCTTACAGGGTGTCATTAGGCATCTTGGACTTGTGGTAATGCTCCTACTTTCAGCCTCCCCAGTGCTGGGATTACAGGTATGTGCCACCATGCCTGAGCTCTAACCTGCTCAGCCTGCCCTGGGGGCAGGGCTGGCTTGGCATGTGGTGCCAGGATTGAACCGTGGTCTGTGCACTTGCCTAAGTGGGTGCTTTTTAGTCCACTGAACAATCTCGCTAGCCCTCACTATTGTTATTCTCTTTCGTGTTTAAATTTTCCCAGATTTAGCTATTGGGAATGCCTGTACATTGACATCTGTATCCTTTTGACAAAGGAAAGTCATTTTTGAATAGGAATAAGAAATGTTACTCATGCTTGGTAAAGGTCAGTAATGAGGCAGAAAGAGTAGCATAAAATAAAAGTTCTAGGGACGGAAGAAGGCAAATCTATCAGCTACTGAAGGTCTGTGAGCTGTAGAATTGGTACTACAGGAGGACACGTCTCCCTGCTTCTCGTGTTAGCCCAGCAATGGCAGCTGTTGCACCACCGTTGCTCCTTGGTCTTGGCTTCTTCATTCTTCAGACTTTCTTATTCCTAATGTTTGAATTGTGATAAATTTCAGTTTACCCTTCCCATTTTGTTCTCTCTGTTTGCCCATCTGCTTCTGATGTTCCTTGGTGTCTGTCTTTTTTTTTTTTTTTTTTAACCTTCCTGTGTTATCTCCTGTTAATTTATCTAGTACCCTAAGATGTCACATTTTTATCGCATAGCACAGTATCTTCTATCTTCTGCTAGTCTTTATTCAGGCGTAACTTTTGTAGGCACCTTTCCTAACCTGACCTATCCAGATTTTCCCATTCTTTGTGTTTTGATAACTTCAGCATTTTCTGTCTGTAGTCTGCATACTGATTTTCAAGCCACCTTAGAACTATTGATGTTATCTGTCTTTGCACACACCATCAGATCTATTATACTGAGCTCAGAATTACCAACATTCGTCTCCCCAATATCCTAAGATTAGATAATGTATTGACTAGAGAGAGGGCTTGCAAGCTTCTCCTAGTGCATTTAAATCAGCAGTTCTCAACCTGTGGGTCATGACCTCGGCAGGGGGTCGAACGACCAAAACACAGGGGTCGCCTAAAGCCATTGGAAAATGTTATTTATTTGGAATTACAGTTTTGAAGTAGCCACCAAAATTATTTTTTGGTTTGGGGGCACCGCAACATGAGGAACAATAAGTATTGCGGGGTCACAGCATTAGAAAAGCTGAGAACCACTGATTTAAGTGATCTGAGTTGAAAAAAAAATGTTTCCTGTATTTATTTTATTTATTTATTAAATTATAGCCAGGAGTAAACAGCCATCTGTCTCCCCAGCCGCCCTTACATCAACTTCAGTGGCTTACATTTTTTGCTCAGAATCTTTTAAGTCTTTTGAGCCATGGAATTTAAACAAATGGAAAATTCCTTGTCAGAGCACTTAATGTATTTTCAGGAAGTTATAACTTTGCCTACATTTTGTCAAAGTAGATTTTTTTAAATAATGAAAATTGATGTTAGCCAGTGTTTGCATGTCTACATGTATTTCATGGTTCTGTCTCAGCAAGCTTGGGGCCGGTAAGTAGAACAGTTTCTCATCTAACTTGTCTTTCTCAAGTAGCAAACACTTTATATTATGTCTGATTATGATGAAAGTATAAAGTATAATCAGCATCTGCAGGTTGGACTTGGTTGATCTTTTTATATTTTCAGAAATAAGCTATACTTTTTATAATATGGATGTTCCTCAATTATTGTCTTCATGTAGTAACAAGAAGATTAATTGCATATAAAATTAGGTAAATACAGGAAAGTGAAAATTATTGCAGTATAATGTTGGGTGTGGTGGCACTCGCCTGTAGTCCCAGTACTTGGGAGGCTGAGGTGCGAGGATTGGTGTGAATTTGAGACCAGCCTGGGCTAGAAAAGTGAGCTCATGGCCAACTTGGACTGCATAGTGAGACCCTATCTCAAAAACAAAACAAAGCAAAACAAAACAAAAAAAAAACCCTGAAAAAATTGTTGCAGTATTACTTTTTTCAAGTTAAGTGTCATGTTATTTTCAGTGTGTATTTTAAAACAACTAGTACTAGTACTTATCTGATGACTTCAAGTGTATTTTCTCACATAGCTCTCAGTACCTCTGGTTAATGAAACAGCTTTAGTAAGACCACTGAAAATGGCATCTTATCACAGATTACTGATGAAATGTGTATGACTGATTACTATACTTGTTTCAGTAATATGAAAGACGAGAAAAATTAAATATGTGCTTATAATATTGCTTCTAAAAGTTGCCACTAAGTTGCCATTTGTCATTTAAACAGGAGTACAACTCCTTTATTTTCTACTGCATTCTTAGTTTATCTGCTTTAAGCAACAATTCCAGAGAGAGAGAGAGAGAGAGAGAGAGAGAGAGAGACTGACCACGTTCCTTTTATGTAGCAGGTAGCTAGAGAATGAGAGTGTCTCAAATTAATCATTCAGATAATCTTGCCTTTCAGTTTCTAGATGTTAAATCAGTTTCTACTTTATTGTAAAGCCCTTGTGGGGATTCTCTCTGTTTGCTTTTTAGGGTGACACAGACTTACGATGCAGGCGCATGTATCTACTTCTATTTTGCCTTTAACTACAGGGGAATTAGTGACCCACTGACTGTGTTTGAACAAACTGAGGTAACTTTGCACACCTGCATATAACTTTCACATTCTTTTATTAATTTAAATAAATCTTAGTATTGTTTTGTGAATTTTAGTGACTCTTTAGTCACCTATAGTTTACCTGGCTGCTAGTTTGTAGAAATGAAAACTACATTTGTTATGCTAGATAACATACTGAATTGTGAGTCTAAAATGAATGTTCTATACACCTGTAGTGTGTGACTGTTTGTTCCTTATATAATAGCTGATATACAGTTGGAATTTTAGAGACTGTTGGACTCTTCAATATTACTTTGACAGCCTACCCATTTCTAGGTGGTAGCTGGTGATAGAGATCAGCAGCCCTCATTTTTTGGTCTGTGTTATTGTAATGTCACAATTCTACATTTGTAAATTCTTTTGAAACTATATGTATGCTATTGACATTCATTCACTAACCATTTCTGTATTTCTTAATTGCCATTAAGGTAGTGGGTTTTTTTTTTTTTTTTGAGGGGGTGGTACTAGGATTTGAACCCATTGCCTTCACCCTGAGCTATATTCCCAGATCTTTTTTTTTTTTTTTTTTTTTTTTTTTTAATTTTGAGATGGGTCTCACTAAGTTGCTAAGTTGTCTAGGAACTTGGAATCCTACCTCAGCCTCCAGAGTGCTGGGCTTATAAGCAGATGTTACCATGCTCAGCTAAGGTACTAATTCTTACAGTCTTCAGCTGATGGCTAGTACTTCTCACTATAAGTGTGTATAGAGCAGACAGAATAGACAAAACTCCAGAGGATCTCGAAGTAAACAAATTTCTTAGTGTCAGGTGTCCTAGTGTTTTAACTCTTCTTACGTGCTTGCCAAAGAGTACCTGCTAATTTCAGTGGGCAGCACTTTTAGACCCAAACTATAGGGAGGGTTTGGTTGGCTCCCTTTAACCCATTTACTTCCTCCTTTTTTTTTTTTTTTTTTTTTTTTTTTTTTTTTTTTTTTTTTTTTTTTAGTTTTTTTTTGAAGTGTAATTGAAATACAGTAAGCTACATATTTGAAATGTATGATGTGCTGAATTTTGACCTATGTATATACCTATGAAACCATCACCCCAATCAAATAATATTCCCATCCCACTCTTGCAGCACCATAGGGGGACTGTTTCCTCTTTTCCAGGATGAACTATTAGAGCAGAGATTCATAGATTTCTTGTTTTCTTATCCCTAAATCCTCAGGAATGAGGGTTCTTATCTGTCCTACCTGGGCTTTCTTTTTTAGAATTAAGCCATTATGGCCAGAACAGTATGCAGACCAGGGATTGAAAGGCTTTGTTTTGGGGGATTTTTTTGTGGCTTTTTTCTGTTTGTTTGTTTTTGGTTCCACACACACTTGAATAGAACTGACAATTTGTCCCATGTTATTGGTCTAAAAAATGATCTCCATAAAGGCTTTTATGATCAATCCCTAATAGCTTTATAAGTAATCTTGACTCTGGTACCTCTTGTATATTATTAGAAAAGTAATTTACCTTATTTAAACTTCATCTTCCTTTATCTGTGAAATGGGAATGATTGTATAATACAGTATGCCTTGATTCATAAACTTGGTTCCTTCCATGATTCTGGTCACAAACTGAGTTGGATGAGAACTGAATCAAATTTGGTTTAGGTTCAGTGTGGACCTCACGGAGAGGTCTGTCTTGTTCCGTTTGTTTGCAACCAGGATCATGGAGAGAACTAAGTTTGGGAACTACTGTGTTTCATAAGTGATAATGAAAGTAAATGAAATGCTATAGGCAGATTGCTTAGTGCTGTTCCAGACACACAGGAAGTAGTTGGTAAGTGTATGCTAATAAAACTTACTGGTTTAAGAAATTTACCAAGAAGTAGAACCTGACTCTGCAGTCACCACTTTTTGCTGATTTAATCATTAATTTAGTGCTGCTGAATTATCATTTTGCCTTTTTGCCTCTACCAGAATCTTAAAGTAGACTTTTAAGTGTTGTAACTATTTACTGGGGGGGGGGGGGCGTCCTATAGAATTAGGTTGTGTATTTTAATTGGTTTGGAAACACAATTAACCCAAGATAGGGGAAAATTTTGAAATCTAAGTAGCAATGATGTGTTGTTTCCAAATATAGGCAGCTGCTAGAGAAGAAATCCTTGTGAATGGAGGAAGCCTGTCACATCATCATGGAGGTATACTTTTGGGGGGTATAACTTTTAGTATTGCATTTTTAAAATTATTTGCTTCTATAAAATGTGGGGGAAATCATGATGTAAGTAATTTTAGAGCCTCTGAGATTTCTTATACAACTTTAGGTTTTCAAATAGCTGTGACTGAAGTAGGGTAGGTAGGTTATGGCAGTAACCAACAGAAGTTTGTTTGTCAAGACTACCTAGATGTGGAACCTGGCCACCATTTGAGTTCTGGAACTTTACATTATCAGATGGGAGCAAGTTATTTGGTCATTGCATCACAATTTTTTAAAGAGGGGTTAAAAACTCCATAAGTGATTTTCACCATTAATGGAATGCAGCCAAACATGTTGTACATTTTTGAAGGACTGTTTGTTTTGTTCACTTAAAACTCAGCAAATTAATTGATACAGAATATGAAAAAAATCTTTACTCGAAGATTTTAGTACTATTTTATTTTACTTAATAGCCATTTGGTAAGTATCAGATTTATCAAAAAATTTATCACATCATCAGTAAAAGTGATTATGTTACCCATGAGACACACTGACCTGTGTTGCTATCTTGCTTAGGAAATTAGTGTGAGTCCATCCTATATGAGTTACAGTGCCCACACTGTCATTAAAATTGTAATTTTGAGATTATTCAATAGTTCTGTGTAACAAACAGTGCTTTTAGTTTATCCCTCTGTAAGAGGTGATGCTTAAACAAAAGAATTATGTAGATTTTAAGTATTTTTATAAATAGTTTTTAGAAGAGTAGGGACAAATGATTATTCATTTTAAAAATTTGACTCCTGTGTCAGCCCTAGACTCTCCACACTCTTCATATTGTATTTTCATTCACAACACTTACTATCTAATGTGCTATGCATTGTATTTTTAAAAGTTACCTATTCCTGATGAAGAATTAGGCTCTGGGAGGATGAGGATTTTTGTTTTGTGTACGGCTGTGTACCAGTACCTGGAATGCTTGCCCCAGTCAGCCTCTGTGTTCACTCACTGAAGGAATGAAAGAGCCTGTTGGAAAAAGGAGTGGACATTAGAGCACCTTTGTCTACATCATTTTCTTGGTGCCAGGCCTGGAGAACGCCAGGATGGAATGAATAATGTAGATAATTCTCAGCACCATTATATCTGGTTAATATTTTGTATCACTTTACTTTTTCTTAACTGTTGTAAGTAAATGTTTCATTTTGTTGGCTGATAAACATAAATAATAAAGTGAATGAATTTGTTCTTTTCCCACTCCTCATTCCTTATCATTTCCTACCAGATGTTATAGTGAAAAAAGTACAGATAGAAGGAAGATGTATATTAAAACTCTCTCAAGTAAAATTAATTGTTTATTCTAAGCCCTAAACCTCAATTCCTAGTTTTAGAAATTTAAATAAGAGGTATTTCATTTAAAAACTTAGAATGTTAGTTGCTTTATGATTTCAGAAAGCCATATAAATTATTTAAAATCTCAATTCTATTTCAGCATGGTACTCTTAATATGTAAAGAACTTTTAAAACTAGATAATGTCATGAAGAATTCATATATTCTTCATTTTAAATTGGCTATACTGGGGGAATATAGACATACTTATTATTTGAAGAAAAATCCAAATATCCATTCAGTAACGAATAACTTTACCTTTTAGTATGTGTCAAGACCCAACAGCTCTCCTCTGAAATTGGGAAATGTAGATTCTGTGTTTACAATGATAAAAATGAGAGCGATAAGACTCTGGGAGAGGTTAAAAAATAGTTGAGTCAAGTGTGTAAGGAGGAAACAGACTCGTAATTGTCATTTAGCTCATTGTGTATTAGATGAGCTTTGTCTTTAATTGTGAGATGGTCAGTTCACTCAGGCTTTATAGGATAAAAATTGTGGAGAGGTTGAAAAGTGACTGGAGCGTTGCCGAGGAAGGCGAAGGCAACAGGCTTATCCTTGGCGGTGGTTCTGAACTTCTTTAGGACTTGAGGGTATTGAAGACAATCTAGTAGTGGGTATACATGAGGAGCTTAAGCACCGATATTCCTTTGTCAGGTTACAGAGAGTGTCTTACTGGTTCTACCAGAACCTACATAAGTATACCTGATGTAGTGTATCACTGCAGGAATAAAAAAAGAAATGTACAGATTTAAAGTAATGAAATTAAACACCTACTATAAATTTACTTGAAATTTGGATTTTATTACAAAAGCTATAGTGATAGCTTGAAATCAACATACAGAAATAGAATTCAAAACAATGATCACTGGGAAAAATGTAAAATTTGACCTATAATGTCATGATTATTGATTTCTGGTCCCAAATTAAATGATGAAAATTGTGCCCTGTGAAATTTTGTCTTTATTGTGTGTGTGTTGAGGATTTAACCCTTTGTTATTTTTGATACAGTGCATACTGATGCCTTTTAATATTGTATATGTTTTCCATATTGCAAATATCCCTAATGTGCTAGAGGCCCAGTAGAATAAAATGTTTCATTTCAAGAGCCATTGATCAAAATGGTGGGGCGGTGACAACATCATACTTTTAAATAAGTCCTTTAGTAAGTGCTCAAAGGATGACTTTAATAAGCATGTAAATGTTGTAGGTGCAGAAGCACTGAAGAGAGGAGAGGATAAAATAAAAGAATTATCACTTATAAAGCTGTAAATGTTTATTAGTGGCTCTGCATAACTTAGCCATCTTTAATCTGCTAAAAATACAGCAAGTAGCTGTTATTTCTGTAGATAAAGATACTGTGATACTCCTAGCTTATAATAATTGGCCTCCAAATCAGCAGTAATTGTTAGTGTCAGAATTTGCATTTGAACTCAGGTCCTCCTGCCTCAGTAACCTAGTACTCTTACTTAACAGCCACACAATGTCCGAAATGATGGAAGTTGACAGCCTTTGAAAGATACAAGTAATTTTAGAAATATAAGAAATACTACACAGTTTTTCTTAAAAATATAAAATCTTTAATTTTGACATTGTCTAAATGACTACTGTACTATATGTAAAACAGAAATGAAAAATTTAAATTACCTCACCACAGATGTTTTCATCATATCTGTCTTATTTCTGACATTTTTATTTTCTACATGGTCCAAATGTAGTACGTGGAAATAAATTACAAGCTGCTACTTAGAGGAAGGGAAAGCATGTAGTCAGATGAGCCAGTGCAGTGAAGGCACTTTCCCTTTGCTGAGTTGCTCAAGGCTCATTCTTCTGTGTTCACTTCTTTGGGTTTACTTTGGTCCCCTGACTTAAAAGACCACCTGTCTGCTCCTGTGTGCTGATGGCACCAGGTACCAAAAGGCACCTCTCTCTTTCAAATCTGTCTTCCCCCCTTCGACTGTGGAGAGGCCTCCTGACTGAGCCATCTCTGTCTACTCTGCTGCTGTGTCACTTCTTTTGCTGCTAGAGTAATCTCACCCTCAGGAATAAAACCTAGACCCCCCCATCATGCCCTTCAAATTGGCGTATCTGGGGCCCGGTGGGATGGCTCAGTGGTCTAAAGCACCTGCTTGGGAAAGCTTGGGCGGCTTCAGGGACTGCGGTTCGATTCCTGGCACCACATGCTGTGCCAGCACTGTCCTCGGGGGCCAGGCTGAGCCAGCCATAAAAATGAGTGAATAAACAAAGGTTCTGAAACAAGAAAAAATAAATAAATAAAAATAAATTTAAAATAAATTGGCATATCTTTTTATCTCTCTTCCCTCATCTTAGATTACTTTTTCCCTGTAACAGCACTGGTCTTCTTGCTGTTCCTCCAACAAGTTGTCTTTCCCTCCAAGACTTGTGCTAGCTGTTCCCTTTTTAAAAATCTTTGTTTCTCTAGTTCTCCTTCCACTCCCATGTATCTTTGTGGCTCTTTCCTCTATCATTTAAGTCTAGCAGAAATGTCACCTGTACAGGAATACTTTCCAGTGAGGTCGCTGTATTCTCCAATCTCTGAACAATGACTGGCTTCTCTCTTTAGTTCTGTGTAGTGGATGCTCATGAGTATGTTAAGGAGTAGATAAGTGCACTCCCAAGTGCCCCAGATCTGGGACCCTTTCACAGGTTTTCAGACAGCTCTAAAGCTGTCAAAGTGGAAGTAGTCCTTTTTTAGAACTGGGAATTGAACTCAGGCCCTTGCACTTGCCAGGCAAGTACTTATTCTACTGAGCTATCTTCCCGGGCCCAAATGTGACTGACTGACTGACTGATTGATTTTGTGGTACTGGGGATTGAACTCAGGATCCTGCACTTGCCAGGCAAGCACTAATTCTACTGAACTATCTCCTGGGCCCATAAAGTGGAAATAGTCTTATTGCTAACTTAATGGCAAACATTGAATAACCAGGCCTTGTTTGACTATAGGATCGCATTTCATTATAGAAGGGCTGAAGTCTATTTAATAATATTTCTGGGAAAGTAAATTATCAGAGTCATTTATAGAGAAGCAGAATGAAAGAATGTACATTTGTGTGCTGCATAACTACCTTTTTATTGTTCTAGCATAGATGCTGTATATATACAGAGATCTATTCAAAATTTTTCAAATGTAGGCATATAGGCTTTAGAATCAAATCTGTGTTAGACTTCTAGCTCTGCATTTAACTAGCTGTGTGACCTTAGGGAAATTTTTCAGAGCTCCAGTTGTCCTTACCAGCAAAACAACAATAATAAGTAGTACCTACCTCTTAGATTTATTGTATGACTTAACTATAACTGTGATAATGTATGTAAAATATCTAAGATGGCTTATATATAAGTAGGTGCTTAAAAATTGTGTTTTCTTTAAGTAACAGCAATAGCAGGAGGTGGAACTCTGGTTTATATTTTTAAGCTCTTCTAACAATTTAAAATATCTTTATTTTTAGTGGATACGATTAAATAGTAGTCTTAACACTTGTCATTTATAACCTGCAGTTGGTCTTTCCAGGAAGATCTTTTAAAATCTATACAAGAGAAAAAAAAATTTTTCTTTTACTGTTGGCTACCAAATGTGTTGCAGAAGAATGTCTGTTTTTGTAATAGCTCTGTTTAAAGTTAATAATCTAATTTGTAAATCTCAAGTGTCCATTGGTGTTAAGTGTATAAGACAGAATCCTTCCCGGTATGAATTTTACTGTGTTTAATTGCCAAACTTAATCAGAACTAGAGCTTTCAAAAGATGTTTTTTAAACGTGTACCCTGAACTGAAAACTCAGCTTAAACTCTGAATAGCATCTATACTTATTGACCTTCATTTCAGGCAGTGTCATGACACCCTGAGTACCATTTTGAGTTTCAGAGTAAGTTGAACTGGGGGTTGGGAGAATATTGATGCAATTTCTCTTAGAAGGGTTTAGCCTGTAATTGTGATTAATAACAGTTGCTTTCACTATCTGGAAACAGACAGGCTGGTTTGTCTGCTTACAATCATGCTGTGATAAATGGAGCTATTTTAACTCTGGTTCTGTGTATCAAAGAAAACAGATGTAGTCTGGAACTGGAGGCAGTAGGAAATATAAAGCCTGCTTAACTTAATCTTCATGGTGCTTGTTTTTGTAACTGACGAGCTGGTCAGTTTAAACAGCAGAGTTCATGCCAGCTGCATATTTAATTTCAATTTATGACTTGAGTTTTCAGTTATTTGCTAAAATTATGCTAAGTCCTTGTCATTATGTAAGAATAGCTTGATCAAGAATAACTAGTCCTGGTGTAAATACTGGTTTTTATCTAGCAAGTTATTTCCTATTAAAAGTATAAAGTAGCAGCTCTTGGCTCTGTAGTTTTAAAAAAAGTTCTTACATAGTATCTAAAATTTTTAAAGTAAAAGAAACAAAAGATCAGTTTTAGGATCATTTTATAAACCTAGACTGAAATAAGTGGCAAAACTATTGGAAAGGAAGAAGTAAAATAATACATGGTTATTTATATAGAAAATTCTAAGGATTGTATAAAACAGCATCAGCAAGATTATGGAATATAAGACCTACACATACATTGATTACATTTCTATATATTAAACATCTATAGACATCAGAAATCTAAAACATAGTGCCACTTACCATTGGTCAAAAGAAATTAAGGTTAATTGTAACAAAACACATGCAAGACATAATTCTCACAAAAAAAACATGTAGGACCCATATTCTAAAAATTATGGAATGCAAATGAGAAATACCAAATAAAAACTAAACAGACGCAGAGTGCTTATGGATTGGTGGAAAACTTACTGTATTAAAAGTGTTCTCTCCAGATTAATTTTACACATTTCCTGTCAAAATTTCAGCAAGAATTTTTTTTGTGGATATAAGAAAGATTATTCTAAAATTTATGTAGTAGTGCAAAGAAACTAGGTAGCTAAAACAACTTTGAGGAAAGATAACAATCTGGATAATCAAGATTGTGTTGTATTGAGGAAAGACACACAAATTGGTAGACAGAATGGAAAACCCTAAAAATAGACCCACAGAAGTATATCTAGCTGATTTTGACAAAAATACAAAAGCAACCTAATGGGGAGGTATACCTTTTCAAGAAATGGTGCTAAAGCAGTTGTACAATTGTATACAAAACAAACAAAAGCATACCTTGACCTAAATCTCATGTCTATAAAAAAACTCACAATAACTAAATGACATTACATGTAAAACATAAAATTCTCTTTTAGAAAAAAAGGAGGAAATCTTCAGAATCTATAATTAAACATAGGTGCTTAGATTGGATGCCAAAAGTATAATCCACAAAGGAAAAATTGGTAAACTGAATTTCCTCAAAATGAAGTTTTATTCTATGAAGGACTTCACAAGGGTTAAAAGATGGAGTACCAAGTAGAAAAGAATGTACAGATCACATATCCAACAGAAGATGTAAGTATTCTCAACACTTCATAGCAAGAAGCAATACTGCAATTAGAAAATAGGTGGAAGAGAAGAAAAGTTTCACTAAAGAGAATGTACAGTGGCAGATAATTATTTGATAACAGCTTTATTCATAATCCCAAACTAGAAATAGCCCAGATAGCCTTCTGTTAGTTAATAAGCTGTGGTATAACCATGTCAGTCTTTTAAAAAAAAATCTCTCTTCCTCCCCAACCCTCTTTATTTGGTACAGGATCTCCCTATGTACCTTAGACTCATAGTAATCTTCCTGTCTCAGCCACTCCAGTGCTAGGATCACAGGCGTACCTTACTATGTCTGGTTGTGGTGGCCAGCATGCCACTCCTGGGTTTCCAGGGTCAGCATAGCATGTGGTACCCGGGATGCAGTCTGGGTCCTTGCACTTGCCAGACAGGTGCTAGACTGTTGAGCCCTCTCAACCCTAGCTATCTCCCCAGCTCTCATATCAGGTTTTTGAAAAATGAATTGTTGATGCCTGTAAGCAATTGGTTATATCTCCAAAGAGTTAGTTGGATTTATAAATGCCAACCCCAAAAGGTTACATGTTGTATAATTCTGTAACATTTTGAAATGACAAAATTAAACTATGAATGCATCCAAGAAACAATGTTAGAATATAGGAAATCGAAGGCAGATACAGTTAAAGGAAATTAAGGAAACCCACATTGCTTTTCTTAGGTACTTGAATCCACTTAGACAGCTACTGTGTCTAAGTAGCTTAGAAATAATTCTAGATACCTGCTTTTTATTTCAACTGACATATATTATATTCTCCCTGTGACACATGTATGCTGTGTCTTTAGCAAGACTACACAGAGGAAAAGAAACACGGTCCTCATCTTTAAGGAATGTAGGATTTTTTCTCATTTTTTACTTTTATCTCTTTCCCCTTATTCCACCCACTCAGGGCTTCATTCTCTGTTATGTGGACATTGATTGCTTGCTACTCTGATTTAAATTTGAAGACAATTTGAATATACTTCTCAGCTTCTGTTAACATTCTAAAATGAAAAAAAATTTTTTAGATGCCTAATTCCTAAAGAGTGTAGAAGTACTTGTAGCTATTGTATAAACTTCATAGATGAAATGTTAGCATTTAAGAAAAGTGACATTTTAAGTATTGATAGTTTAAAATCTTATATTGGGTTTTAATGTGTTAGAGAAGTCCATGGTATTCTCCTTAGTAGAAAACAAGCGAGATGACTTAAGGAAATCAAGGATGACCTTTAGTATTCAGAATACATTACTTTAGTTTTTTAGGTAATCTTATATAGTAATGGTCCTTTATCATATGGCTGGGTATTGTCATGCCTTGGTTAGAGGTCTGTTTGCTGGTGTTTAGTATGCAGCTCTACAAAAATGAGCCAGCCAACCAGAAATGAGCTTTGTAACATAGGGAAATGGATAGCTAAGACCTCTTTTCAAGATGAAACAACACTACTTGGAGATGCAATAACATACATAGATTCACTATGTAACTCAAAGTGTAGAAATTGTCCACTGTTCTTTGAAAATCTGACCTATGGATTGGTGTTCAGTAGGCATCCAGGATGCTCAGAGTAGAACTTTTGGAATGCAGCTCTTTTTTAAAAAAGTGAAATTTGTTTGGGTGCTGTCAAGGATCATATCCAGGGCCTGTGCTTGCTATGCAAGTGCTGTACCATTTAGCCACACACTAGCAGCCCTGGAAACAGCTGTAATAGTGGTTTGTTGCTTTTTGTTTTGACTAAATTCTATTTTTGAGTTTTAGTTTCAGTGAGTGTCTAAATCTATGGCCCCATTCATAATTTGTGAGTTTATAAAAGTCTTTCTAACCTTATAAACTTTTGATTGAAAAAGTTAAAATGTATATAGCAAGGCTGTCTGCTGAGTGTGGCTACAGAAGCAGCCATGGCTAGCCAGTTGCAGGGAATCTAGCAGCTGCTGAAAGCCGAGAAGAGGACTGCAGAGAAGGTGGCCAATGCCTGCAAGTGAAAGAACCGGAGACTGAAGCAGGCCAGAGAAGCAGCCCAGGCTGAGATGGAGTAGTACTGCCTGCAGAGGGAGAAGGAGTTCAAGGCCAAGGAACCTGTGGTCTTAGGATCCCATGGCAGCTGCAGCAGTGAAGTGGAGGAGACCCAGGAGAAGATGGCTGTCCTGCAGACCTACTTCTGGCAGCACAGGGAAGAGGTCCTGGACAACCTCCTGGCCTTTGTCTGTAACATTCAGCCACAAATCCATGAAGACTATACTGCATAAGTGGATAGAAGAAAGTCGATAGAAGAAAGGAGCATCTGTTCCTGGACCGGCTCTGTAGATGTGCTTGTGGAATATGAAGCTTTAATATATCCAAAAAAGACCTCTGTGAATGACAAATATTAGATTTATCCCTTTTAGTATGGAATCATTAGGTAGTTTCTGCTGTGTCTATAGTCCCTTAAGCCACAAAAATTAGCTCCAGATAGTGTTTGGTCACAAGGCTGCCACCATGTCCATATTTTGCATATATGACATCATTTTGGCTTCCCTGTGCTTTCTGTATACATGTATTCATTGTTTTTACTATTGAGTGTATCACAAAATACACCGTTCCTTGCATCTATTACCATCCAAAGGGGAATGCAAAACTACTATCTACTGCAGAACATGAGATGACCCAGGTCTAGAAAGAATTAAGGAGTTTCACACAGTATGAAAGAATATGTGCCTCTTCATGTAATTGTCAGTACTAGGTACTATATGGTGAAATAGTCTTAGGATAGCTGTTAATTTGTAATTTTTGTTCATTTATGACTTCTGTTTCAGAAAATGAGCTATGCGAATGTTGAAATACTTACTATGTAACCGTATACATGTGCATTATGTGTGTGCAGATCAGATCACTTAATTTCTGAATACCTAAATGTGCTAGTCCATGATTATATAAAGACATTATTATTACTGTATAGCTATAGAATAAGCCTTCTACTATACAGTGTCTTTCTCTGGAATTAGACCTATGGCTGTTTGTTTTAATTTATTGATGCATCTGAGGCAACAACAAAGAGTTCTAGAGTCCTAAGACTATGTTCAACAATTTCCCTGTTATTCAGATACATTGTATATTTTTGCTTAAGCAATATTTTCTTCTTGTATGCTTATTAAGCAAAACCAAAGATTTCTAGTTCCTTTAATTGCATTTCAGTTTTTTTTATCAATAACAGAAGTAGCTGGCAAAACTCTATCACCAAGGGGTTAATATTTTCATCATGTATGTTTATGAGGGACCACAGCTATGTTGGCTGTCCTTTTTTTTTTTTTTTTTTTAACTTTCTAGTTCACTAATCAAATGTATGTTAGATTGATTAGTGTAAAAGTATAAGCCATAGAAAATTTGACAAGATAGATGTGTAAATTATCCTTCTGACAGAACTAATGATGCACTCCAAGCACCTTCTGTTTTCCACCACTTGGTGAGCAACTTCATTAAATATGCAGTGGCTGTTGGGTGGCTTCTCAGATGATAGTTCAGCTCCTTGTGGAATTGCATTATTACTAGAGGTGTAAAACCAGGCAGACAAGCTAGCTGTTGGGCATCCTGCTGGGCTTCTAATGTGCTCCATCTTGTTGGAGCAGTTGTTTGCAGTCTTTTCAGGACAATTACATCTATAACCATAGGACACATTCAGTGAAACTATATTACAGATAACAGTGGAGAATGGCGCTGATTGTTCTTCACCCCTGTCTGGGGCTGCCTCTGTTCTACTCAGAATAGTTTTTTTGTTGTTGTTGTTGTTTTTGTTTTGTTTTTAAGTTCGCAGAACAAATCTAGAAGTAACTTATTTTTAGCTTTCTGAAGTGTGTGAATTCACAGAATATGAGAATCAGACAATAGGTTGTAATCCATTTTGGGATGTGAAAACTGAGGCTGAGGCATAGTCATGGATTGTCTCTTAGGACATGGTTAAAGGTCCTAGCAGAATATCTTTTACATGGAACAGATTGTGTGAGTAGGAATTTATATTGTTGAGCTTCTAATTTTAGAGATTATGTAAAAATTTTAATTTTAAATTCAATTATTTTCCTCCTGAACTTCATTTCTGCTCATCTTCACATGAGAAATCTATATTTCTAAAAGCCAAGCAGAAATATCGGAGGGTATCATGCCATTTATTATTTCAGTGACAATTTGATGGATTTCTGGAGAACTAAACACAAAAGATGGTTTGAGTTGAACTACAGTGGTATTTAAGGCTTTTGAAAAGTAGATGCTGTGATGTATCACTGCAGCCTGATAAATGGGAGTGCATTTTGGAATGACAGGTTGAATACTTCAATGAAATAAGGTTTCCCGTTTCAGTTAGCCAATGAAATCACCATTGATGACTTCAGATCATTAATGAACATTTGTGCAAAATGACTGTTAGAATTCAATTAGTACAATAAGGCATGCATTTGAGAAGTACTAACAGCTTATAATTCTAACTGTAAATGAAAACATCCATTTTGCCAGAGAGAATAAGCACATTGCATTGCTTGCAATGCCAAACCAAATTGACAGTTTAGAATTTTTTTGCATATCATTTCGTTTGAAAGTTATACTTAGAAAAGGTTATGTTTAAAAAAAAAAGAAAAGGTTATGTTTTTCATTAAGTGCCTTTAAAAATGTAATTATGCTGATCATAATGTTACTTCATTATTTTTTAAATTAGAAACAAAGAGGAGGAGACATCACATAGCTTATAAAAGCAAAATGTTAAGTTTAAGATGATTTGGTTTTTTTTTTTTTTTTTTTAGCGTCCCAAAATTTCTGAATATAGGAAACCATTAGGAATAAAGCAGCTATTGCTTTATGGAAACATGCAAATATATTTAAAAAGTACTGTGACAAACAGTGTAAACAGAAAGCTTTAAACTAGATAACCAATATCTTTTTCCCATGTGCCTATTAAGGGTTAAACTTGTTTTCTTGTAAGCTTTGTGCTACTGAAAATGTTTTAGGATATATACACTATAATTTTTTGGCTAGTATAACCAACAAATTCATCTCAAAATAATGTTTGTTTTAAATTAGCTTCATTTTCTCTGAAACTTTGGTATGTTTTGGGTTCAGATGAGAGATAGGTTCTTTTAAAATCCATGTTTTTCTCAACTTGTTTATAAAATGGGCTATAATTTCAGTCTAGGCTTCCTTCAATCTCCATTTCATAGTTTACAGAGAAAGGAGACACTGTGGAGCACAGACTTCCCCTGGGAATATACTGGGCTTAATGAGCTTGATAGTCTGGTGGGCTCAATAAATCAAATAAAGCAAAACATTTCTCATTTTTGAATAAAAGCATTTATCACACAGTGTTTGTTCACTCATGGCCACAAGATTGATTAGTTCCCAGCATCATAGTGTATATTGAAGCATTTTTTATTTTGTTTTTCCAGTGGGCAAGTTACGGAAGCAATGGCTAAAAGAAAGCATCTCTGATGTCGGCTTTGGGATGCTGAAGTCGGTCAAGGAATATGTGGACCCCAGTAACATCTTTGGAAACAGAAACCTTTTATAATCTATTAGTATCATGATGAAAAATGTCACTTTTTCTTTCTAAGACTTCAACAATGGTTATACCAGTAATCAAATTTATCATAGACTGTATTTTGACCTTTTTGTTTGTTTTAAAATAAGTTTGTTTTCATTCTGTTGTTTGTTTTCTCATCTCTGGATTGACAAATGGTATTCCTACATCTCCTATTGTAGGTGTATCAAGTTTACAGCCAGCGGTTGTCACTTCACATCTTAGTAGCACAAGTCTGCTGGTTATTTTGGAAAAAGATGCTGCCAGCTGTTTTATATTGATGCTTCCTCTTGGAACAGGCAGATTTTGGTATCATCTATTGCTCATCTAGCCTTTTTTAAAAAGACTTTCTGGGAAACAGGTATCTAGAGAAAAAAGAGTCCACTGAGAATGATACATGTATGTTTTCCAAGAGATATTGTACTATGAGTGGGTCATTAAGGGAGAGTATTCATGAAAGAATATAGGCAGCTTGTTATTAGTATGCTTTAGATTGTAAGGAGCTTGGTCTACAGTTTTCTTTGAAATTAGTAAACAGTTGTAAAAACCTTAGATCACTAGTACAGTAATTCTGGGAGGGGACACACTTTTGTTCTCCATGTTTCTCTTTCTACTGAGGTATGAGTTGTATATGTATCACTGAGAAGTAACCTGTTGTTGTATCCTAGGTCATTCATAATATGTTTTGTAAGAAAAGCTGACACTATTCATTGTATGTGAAAGACAGGTTTACCGTAAAGTGAGCGTCTTTATCTGACCCAGAGTCCTAGTGTTTCTGCTGTTGCATGCTTGTGACTGAGCTGCAGAGATGCTGCAGCAGGATCAGAAGGAAGACTCCTGACCCTAATGTCTCCAGCTGAAAGAATTGCTTGGCTAAAACAGTCATTGTTCAGCTATTAAATTTCAAAGCCTCAACAATTTCAGTGACAGTTTTTTTTCAACCCAACAGCATGATAAATTTTCATATAAAAATAAAGTGTGAATTTAGTTCCTAGTGGTTTAATACCTTGTTTGAATTACTGGTTTAACCTCGATTTGAAAAGAAATATATTAATGCATATAGTATAATTGAGTATCCTATTTCATGAATAATGAGAGCATTAATCACAAAACATTTTTACATTCAAACCTGGCTATTAAAAAACATGAAATGATTAGTTTAAATTATTGTCAGTTAAAGTTCATGATTCACATTTTCAGAAGGATTTTCTTAATAAAAATACCTAACTTTTGATAATTTTTTAAAATTAATATTTAATCAGATCATGTAGGTCAAAATGCAGATGATCCTTTAAAAGGATGTGCTCTCTATGTAGCAACAGCTCCAAAGTATTTTTGGGCAGTTTGATACCTTTTTTATCTGAAGTAGCCTTAACCAGAAAAGTAAAAATTTAAAAATGATAAAAAGGTATTTTTAAGACTTAAAAATAATAATTTTTATCTATTAAAATTGGCCTCAACCTAACAAACTTAAACCTATAAGCAAATCAAAATGAAGTACTAGTTTAACAAAACTAAGTGTTTATTTTTTAGAAGCTGCCTCTCTTCATTGGTGATTTATTTTTAATTATAAAATTTCTAGCCTATCTTTTAAGGCCTGTGAGGATTTGAAATAGTTGGACACTTGATGAGGAAATCAGCTTTAGAATTATAAAATTATCAGCTTTATAAATTGCATCTGTTCATGAAGATTGATGATCAAAATGTAAAATTTAGTAAGATACTAATATCTCCCTGGAAGTGTATACATGTTTCTGAATAATTTTTTAATAAAACATTCATAAGCAGATATATTCCTTTGCATGTGATTGTTACAACTTTCTTTCCCAGGGAGTTTAGATTACAACAACCTCAGAAATCTGTACTTGATATTAGAAATTTATAAATTCAGCACTTGAAATTATCTATATGAACCTTATGGAAACTAGTGATTTATGTTTGTTTGTTTTTTTTTTTTTTCTATGTATGCAAGACTCCTCAACCTTGGATTTATAATAGTGACTGTATTTTGCAGTTGGATCCATTTCCACAGGGATCATTTTGAATCTCAAGAGTATTCATCAGCACTGTTTTCCTTCTCATTTAGTAAGGAAAGCATTCCCCTACTCACTTCTGGGAGGTACTTAGGTCTACACCCAGTGAATGTAGAAGACCAAATTCATGAATGTGCACAAAAGCACTTAAACCTTATGTCTCATTCCTGAAATATCTGAAAATGGCTTCATAAGAGTCAACATTAGAACATTGTTTATATGAGGCTTAACTTATTTTTAATAATTTAAAAATTTAAAAACCTATATAGCCTGTTTAGCATCACTGACTTTCTTGAGTTGTCCCATAATTGTAGTATTTTACTTAAATTCTGTGACATCTTTTGAGCTGGGGATTCAGTGGGAATGGGAAACTGCAGCTGGTAGAAATAGCATTGAATTCTAAAGTGTCTGAACAAGCTTTATTGGTCCTTAGAGAAACTGCTGCCTTAATGTTTGGTGCAATTTATAGTAGCACGTAAGTGTTTGGTCTTATGGTAGTGACTGAGCTTTATTGTTTCATAAGAATTGTGGAAGAAGGGCTGGGGAGATAGCTCAGTAGAATAAGCACTTGCCTGGCAAGCATAAGGGCCTGAGTTCAATCCCTGGTTCTACCCTGTCCCCACACCCCCAAAAAAAGAATTGTGGAAGACACATGTTTATTGTGTCTAGTATATTACCAGAGAAGAGGATTGAATTCTTTCCTGAAAAATAGGGAGTTTTCTTCCTACAGTGCTTAAATATTATAATACCATTACTCTAAAGCTATTTATGAGGCTGGAAGCCTTTTAGTGTATGTAGCTCTGTTGAGGTATATTTGGAAAACAACAGTGCAATAAAGGATAAGCTGCCATCAGAGTGTGTATTGGGCCAGGTACAGATGGTTGGAAGGAGCCCTTCAGCATATTGCATTAGCAACTAAGTCTCAGATTACATTTTGAAAATTCTTTTTGGCATGTTGGCGTCAGAGATTTTGCCTTGTCAAACGTTTTCCACAGCTACCACTTCTTAACTGTGTGTTCCCTTGGATCTTCAAATGGGGCTGCATTTGGTTGAACTTTATTCAATACCAATCAATATTAGACCATATTTGTTTATTGTGGAGCAATTCACAAATTGCATGTAGTAGTGCTTAAGGCAGCCAAAGGGAATGCTATGGAGAGCCTGTCTACACATAAGGAATGGGGAGACAGAAGTTAATGACTACTGTAGTAGCTTTCTGCTTACCACTTACTCCTCCACAAGATTGATTTTAATCAGGAATTTGCTCATGGTAAGAGAAAAGTAGAAAGTATCATGAGCGCTAGGTTAGGAATGAAGGAATGTGAGTGTTCCTAAGTTGGCCTTAATAGTTGTAAAGCTTGGTTTCTTGCTCCAGGATTTATGCTCCCAAGTGAGCCATATGTCAACACACTCATTTAATTCTTATTAGCTCACTTTGTTGCAGAGGAAGAGGGATGTTGATAAGGAAATCTAAACTGTACAAGAAGTATACTTAAACTGTTGAAATAGTGTCTGATATGAAGGATGAAGTTACTCAGATTTCTGTTCCCTAAGCCAAATAGTGCTTCAGTGACATTTAACTGTAAAAGCTGCCTGTATAAATGTCGAGATTATAGAAACATGTTAATAAAATGGACCTGGATCTAAGAATTTTTTTTCTTCAAAGGAAGTATGAAGCTATTTTTTCTTCTGTTTGTATATTAACTTTTCTTTCAACCTTAGTTTTGCATCTTCCTATTTCCACTGATGTGAAAAACAGAAAACTTTTTTTTTTTTTTTTTTTAATTATTGATGTGTAAGTACTAATCCTTCTGGACCTGTGGCTGAATATATCATTACCTACCTAGGTTATATTGTCTAATTATATTTTATATCAGTGTTAAATTCCTAGGTGCTTACTTAGTCTTCTGCGATTCTAAAGCATACATATCCCTTGTAAACTTGGAAGTTCTTCAAAGAGTGAGTGGCCTCATGCTTTTCTAACCCCAGCAATTAATTCATTACAAAGGAGGGAAGGACCATGGATATATACTGCACTCAAGCCAAAGAACCATGACAGAATCCAGTAACTTTAATTCTTTAAACATAAAATTTCTCTTTTGGCTTCCAAAGGAAATTATTTTATATTTTTTCCACAAGATAAAAATAATACATTAAATATTGCTAAGTACATTTTTTTCCAGATACTATGGATTCCCATTCTGAGAAAGAAAAATTGTGTAATTTCTAAGTATCATATATACATTTTTTATGACATGTTGTTTTTCATGAGCACCACAGGGACCCTATGAAACATACTTCAATTCTTAAGTTATTATTTGAATATCTAAAAGAACATGAAATGCTTATGCCGGCATAGTTCCTATAAGTAGTTACTTATTGACCTACTGAAACAGTATCCTTCAAAAAGCTCACAGTGCCTTGTTGAGATTCCTCCTGCCCCCATGAAATAGCCATTTTGAATGAGTAGGAGAGGGCAGGTCTTTAGAGACAGGCTGTTTTGCAGTTAAAGGCTCTTCCTCTTCAGGAACAACATGTCAAAGAGTTCCGTATTTGTATGTAGAGATCCTGAGAATCCATTCCACAGGGTTGGTTTGGATCACCTAGCATATTTAGTTGAGTGCATGATGGATCTATTCTCTCACATACATTTGGTCAGTCAGTGGGGCTTGTATCCCCTTTCATTGCTACGCTTTTGTCCTTACTGTTCAACATCATGGCCCTGTGATGTGGTGTGGCAGATGTGGCACACTTGCCAAGCCTTGACACATTCCCTGCATGCCTTGGGGTGTTTGCTCACACAGCTCCCTAGGAGCAGGGCCTGGAAAGGGAGTTTCTGGTCCTTATGTGTGTCTGTCCTTTTGTGTGATGGTGCCTTCAGAATAATGCATCTCTGTTCCTGAGCAGTGATAAATCTTACCAGAAATATGTGTAAGTTGCATCATCATTTTTGTCTTTTTTTATTTTTTGCTAAGCCTGTGAAATATTTTGGCTCTGATACAACTTGAATGGTACCTTCTTCTAAGTCTTCCTTCCTGCCAGTACTGTAGTAGTCTTTTGGGAACTATATGTGGGTGAGCACTTGTATGTAAGCCATTATACTGCTGTAACTAATGCATACAAATATGTCTATACTTTTATAGTCTAAAAGTGGATAGGTAGGGGGAAGGAAAATACCTGAGAGATTCCAGCATAACTTTGTCAGTTTGAACTGAGCCATACTGCTTTCCATAAGGGCTCAAACTCGTAGTCTATATACTGTGCTTTGAGTGTATGTTCCAATTCTCCTTTTACTGGTTTTCTTAGACTGTGTTGTTCTATAAGCAAATGCCCATGTGTAATTTTTTTTTTTAAGATGTGCTGGGAACAAATAAACAATACCAAAATGCTCATTGTTTACAGAAATTTTTGTTTATTTCATATTAACTTCTTATAGCCTTGATCAACAGTATCGTGCTGTATTCAGAAGAAAAAAAGAAAAAACAGATGCACTGTGCTCATAAGTAGCATCTGTACTACATGCATAGAGACACTGATTTTGTCTTTGCCTTATGGCTTCCACATAGGCATAGGAGAAGGTTGTCATCCTCTGGTCTGCGGAATGACATGAGATTTGTTGGACTCTGCCTTACATGACACATTTCAGTAATACCACACTAAGATTTTCCCTTTCCTGATAGTTGGTTAAAGAAAAAAAAAAAAAATTTCTCCTGTCTTATATAGGCCTGGATTGAGTGAGCCTTAGGAATCGCTCTGTCTTTTACCCACCCTTTACAAATTGCTATGTAGCCTTTCCCATTTTCTGGACCCCGAGCAGCCATTCTTCTTAAACATTTATTGTAAACGAATGGGGATTTGCTACTTTTTCAGGAAGCCATTTTCAAGTTCTGAAATCTCAAGTAATGAGTTATATTTGTCTTGTTACTAGACTTAAAATCTCTTTTCTTTTTCATTCTATCCATTAATACAAGTTCTACTTTCTGGAGTTGTAACCGCCCACTTCGGGCAGCTCTTCGCTGTTGAAATGCAGGTTCTGTGTTCTCCCTGGGTTTTCTTCAGTTCTCTGCTTATGTCATTGAGAGCCTTCACCACCCTACTCCTTGTCACAGGTCTTTATTTGGTGTTTTTTAAGCGAGTCATCTAGATCTGAATACAAATCTCCCAGAGTAGTGTGAGTGCCTCCACAATTTGGTCACTCATAAATACCTTTTTTTTTTTTTTTTTTTTTTTTTGTCTTTTTGAGACAGGGTCTTGCTATGCAGTTGAGGCTGGCCTTGAGCTCACTTTTGTAGCCCAGGCTGGTCTCAAACTCACACCAATCCTCCTGCCTCAGCCTCCCAAGTGCTGGGATTATAGGCATGCGGCACCACGCCCAGCTATAAATACCATTTTTGATAGACAGTGAACTGTCAGCTTACACTGAAATTGAAGTTCTCTTTTATGCGTGTGATATTTTGTCTGCAGCTCCCTGGAGAATCATTTTTAAGTTCCTGGTACTGAAATTTGTCTCTTACTGGATTTAGTTTCAGATTTAAGTTTTAATAATTTGACTCTTAGCCACAATATTTTCCGTTCTATCCAGCTTTGTTGTTTTTACACTGAGACAAATAGGTCTGGATTCTCGTCACAGTAATGGCTGATAACTGTGGTACATAGGGCTTTTTCATCAATTTGGCATGCTGTTGTCTGCCTAACAGTTTCACATGTTCACAAATAGGTTTTTCTATATTAATCAACATCTATTCCAGACAAACATTAAATAAACAATGATGTTGATTTAACCTTGTCAGTTGCAAGACTTAAATCCTGATTTAAAAAAAAAAAATGCCCCAATTTTCTATGCTACTCATCACAAAAATAAATGAAATCTTATAGCCATTATATTTACTTACGCTTATGTCTGGCCTCTGGCACATAATTGTTTTCAAAAGTCTTATAAACCCATTTTCTGTTGTGATCTGTCATTTCAGTCTCGTACTGGCTAATGGGCTATTATGGTTTGTGTATAGGTGTCCCCCCAAAGCTTCATGCAGTCATGGGTTGGCTTCTGAAATTTGTAATTGATTACTGTCGGTGTGGGTGCTGCACCTCTCTGGGGCAGGTGATTTGCATTTCAATGTAAGGAAGAGTAGTTAGCTGCTTGAGCTGCTGCTACTCCTTCTTGCTCAGCTCTTGCTCTTGCCCACCACCATAAAAGGTTGTTTTCTGTCATGTGCCTCTTTGCCTTGGAGCCTGCTGAATATGGACTAAAACCTCCAGTAACTGTGAGCTAAATAAACCTTGCCTTTCCTAATTGTGAGTGTCGAGTATTTGTCCCAGCACTGAGAGAAGAGTAGCTAAGACATGGACAAACCCAAAATTTATCCTTGCAAGTTCCATGGCATCCATTGTACTTAACTGTGCTAACATTGGAGTTGGAATCCATACTTGAGGGGAAAAAATGATTGCATATGTCACAATATGAGAATGTGGGTGTCATGATTTGGGGTTCTTGCAAGGGGAATAGTATAACACAAGGCATATTTTATAATATAATGAATCACCCAAAGAATTATACAAGAAGTGCAGGAAATCTGTCCACACAGTGACTCCAGCTGAGGGTCTAGATCCTAACATCTTGTGTAAGTCCAGTTGAGAACCTAGAGCTCGTAACGCCTCCCACAAGTCTAACTAGAAGCCAACAGCACACAATAAAGTCTCCAGCAGGCCTGCTTCATGGATCGGTGCTGGAAAGGTGCAAAGGTCAGTGGTGGAAGCTAGGACGTCTATGCCAGCAGGGTGAATGATCTATGCTAGCAAGCTGGGGGATCTGCACTGGAGCCAGAAAGCAACACTCAAGGTAAGCACCAGAACTCTCCCAAAAGTGCCACAGCCATCCTCAGCAACAGTGAGGTCCTGAGCTCTCCAGCGATGGGAAAGCCTAGCTCCTATTAGGAAAGCCAATGTGACAAACTTCATGAGGCTGAGCCTGCTGGAGCCGGGAAGTGATGCTGAAGGACCAAAGCTTCACCAGTGTTCATTGGGAAAGCCAGCATGACAAGGTCCTCCAGCAGAACAGCCCATGAGAACTAGCAGTTTCCAACAGCTTCTCAGAACAGCCTCCCTAGCAGTGGTCCAGCTGCTGCTGCATGCTGTTGGCAACAACCCTCAGGTGGGCCTCGAACACCCAGCAATACGCTAGCTTTGTTCAGCTGAGTATAATAATTGGGCCACCTGTTAGAAATCCACTACATTGGGTTTTAAGGTCTAAACTCAGAAAGTGGGAAGAGTTCTGGGCATTTTGGGTGTGCTTCATATTTCCACATGCTATTCACCTTTCATATCTGGGCCTAGCTTTTTTGTAAAATGAAGATGTCCAAGATCCCTTCTAACTTAATAATTTCAAGTCTATATACTTCTGCCAAACATGACTCCTCCAAGTCACTTACCTCACATTGCCTATTAAGTTTCTGTCTTTCGGCATCAAACAGCCTTCTGTAAACAAATTCTTTATATGGCCAAGCCTATCATGGCACTTCTCTGTAGATTCCAAGGTGCTCCTATGAACCCTGCCAGGGCAGGGGTGTGATCTGGGGATACAGCTGTCTGCTGCCAGTGATCCACCACCATCCCTGCACAGTTCCTGCTTCCCAGTGGGCTACTTCCTATGACTGAATCAGTGTCATTCTAGGCTGTATACTTGACCTGCACAGATGGTATCGGTGTGAACACCCGTGCCACAGCTGAGACATATGCAGAGAGGAACTCATGAAGAGTAGAACTCCTCTGGCATGCCTGTCATGTTACTACTTCTTCACAGATTGAGTTCTTGTTCAGGTCTTGAAAAATGCATGCAACTACTTGTGTAAAAAGGTACACTAACTCTGTGTAGGGAGATCCTGGGTTTGATTAAGGTAGACACATTAATTTCTGAGCCTTTTAAAATATTTATTTATATCATTTTTGGAGACAGGGTCTCATTATGCAGTTCATACTGGCCTTGAGCTCACTTTTGTAGCCCAGGCTGGTCTTGAACTCGCACTGATCCTCCTGTCTCAGTCTCCCAAGTGCTGGGATTACAGGTGTGTGCCACCACGCCTGGCCTGAGCCTTTTAAAAATAGATTATGCAGATATTATGAAGAAATAGTAAAAGCTTCAGAAATACAGGAGCTTATTTTCGTCAAGAAAAGAGCTTTTGGTTTTAACACACGTGCTTCAGGAACACTTAGAACTTTTTATCAGGGCTTTAAGGATGAACACTTTTGGTCAAATAGCAAAATATGAGTCACTGTGAAGTACTTTGTCTCTTAGAATCAAGAAACAGAACAGGTGCCAGGTGTGGTGGCATGTATCTGTAATCCTATTTGGGAGGCTGAAGCAGCAGCATTACTGTGAGTTCAAGGCCAGCCTGTGCTACATAGTGAGACCCCATCTCAATAAATACATAAAAAATAAAAAAAATTTAAAACAAACAGTGTACTTAGAAAATGACTTGTGAAGCTATCATTCTAAAAATAAAGGGCAACAAATGCAGGGGAGTTTGGAATGCTCTCACTCTCCCCAGCTCCCCGAAGCCTTAGCTCCAGATCCTGCACTTCACAAGTGTGATTCAGGAGACTTTGCTTTCTCTGTTGGTTATCTGCATCCTATGGATATTTCCCTAGAGAGTCAGGATAAGGAAGGGGACAAAACCCCAAATTGACATTTATTCCATTAACTTAGTGGTAGGAGCAGCTGGGATTTCCTGATGCATTGCTAACCAGGAAATCCTACTGCCCAGCATCAAGGGGTTAAAAACTGTTCTGAAAAGTATTTTATGTTCTGAAAGCTAAATTACACATACATGCAAACCATAAACACACAGCACCTGGGTAAATAAATTGTGGCAGAATAAGGGCTGGGCTTTCTGCAAAAGGAATCTGGAAAACATTTACTTTTGAGTGGTTCACATTACTTACTTTATATCTTTTCAAAAATACTTTGCTTTAGAGGAAATGGGGGAAGGGGAGAAACCCCAGAATTTTAATGTGGTTGTTGAAAGTAGATTTTAGTTCATTTACTTTCTAAATCTTAAGGGGCTATAGAGATTGAGAGGGTTATAGAGCTACTGCAGTGATACTTTTAATACAGAAGTTGTTTAAAAAGAACAGTTCCCAGATGTAAAATATGCCTTGGGATCCCTTGGAAGAGGTCATGAAACCAACTGTTCTCCAAATATGAGGTCAAGCCTCACTGGTAAATGTTAGCAGCTCAGATGGCTAAGATTAAAAATGCTATTAATTCAAAATTATTCAACTTCACAGTAAGCTAGCTTTCCTGATCTAATAGAACATAGCACATAACACTTCACACTACTGAAGAATTGTGCTGAGCCTACACAGGAGTTAATATGTGACTAGTTTTTCCTTAATGGAAAAAAAAATCATTATCCCAAGAGTTTCAGAAGAAAGCAATTAGATTGACTATAAGAAATGGCTAATTTGTAGATATGTCAAAAAAAAAAAACCCAGCAATTTCATATGATTCGAGCTAATGGTTCCATTTTTTTCTCTAAGCCAATGAGTTGGGGATTCATTTATGGAGAAAAATATGTGAAGGATAAAGGAACAATACTAAAACTTCTTTAGGACTTGAAAATAAAATATCCCTTCAGAATGTGTGAGGTGCCCAACGGAACCCAATAAAGTTATTTGGGGAGCTGTGGAATGAAACGAACATTATGCCTTTAATAGTTTTCAGAATTGAGCTTTTCATTGGAGAGGCATGGAAAGGAGTTTGGTCAGGTCGTGGGATTATGCGGAAAGACTTTTCCTTACCCAAGATACTACATTTGTGGGAACTACAGCATATCCAAATTGAAAACACAAGGGCAGTAATTAAACACTGAGTTATCAAGATATTTTTGCTCTTAGCGATTATGGGAAATAACCAAAAATAAATAGCTTTTGTTATGAAAAGCAATAACAGTATATGTATCTTGTTGATATATTCAAATTATAACTGATGGAGAAACAATCATGGAAATTTGTTTTATTGTTCATCTATTATCTATATGCCACAGCAACATATTTTTTTTCAGACTTTTTTTGTGCTTGTCAGGAAGATACTTATGACAGTCAGCTATCTCCCCAGCAACATATTTTAAGTGAACAAGATTATTCACTGAAGCTTGCACAGCCATTTATAACCAAAGGAATCTTTTCTCCGAGCGTTAGAAATATCCTAAACAGGGCTGGGGAGATAGCTTGGTGGTCTAAAGGCCTGCCTGGAAAGCACAAGGACCTGGGTCCAATGCCTGTACCGTATGCTGTGTTGGCCCCAGAACCCCAGGTGTTCAGTGCTGGCTACCAAAACTGAGCATGGTGGCACATGCCTGTAATCCCAGTGCTGGGGAGGCTGAGACAGAAGTGAGTTACATAGCAAGACCCTGCACCAAATAAATAAATAAACAAAAAATTTTAAATATTAAAATATCTTAAATGTTACATAGAACTATATATTATTCATTAATATGATTATGAGCATAAGTTATGAAACAAACTATCCCTGGAATGACTATTAAAAACTTATACATCCTGTACATTAATTACTTCTGAGTTTTGAAGTGTCTGGTCCTTGAATAATGGAGTACCAATCCTCAAGATAAATCAGAGCAAAAAATTAAAAAAGGACACATGACATCATCAAACAACATCTCTCATTAGTTTGGAACTTTTTACAACCCTTTCTTGGCACAATTTAAAATATTATGTATTTCAAAACAAAAAAAGTTTTAAATTCATCTCATGCTGAAGTTACAAAGTTTACATGCAATAGTTATAAAGATACTAAGGGCTAAATATACAACAGCAAAATTTACATGACAAACTTACAAAATTTAATTATTAAAACTATTAACATGTTATGAGTTCCATCCTGTAATCTCATAAATCAAAGCTTTCAGCTGCCTGGACTCATATGTGACTGTGTTCTTTCCAGTATGCATTCTTTCTTCTTCAAGGGGTTGCTCTATAACAGCAGGTATGTTTCTGCCATGAAGCTCACAGTGTTCTAGAAACTGCACACATTCCTGAATAACACTGTCACGAAGCACTATCATGTGCTTGGACATATTCTC